>CAEGAE010087677.1:0-41355 GCA_903067095.1 Girardinus metallicus | reverse complement strand
GCACAAACGGAGCACTAACCAATCAGACTATTTGCTGGATTTTCTGACGTAGGTGGGGTGTCAGCTTCACGCAGCTCCTTCATCGCAGCTCAAAAGTCCATTAATTTCTGTGTAACCTGTAGAAAGTCTAAACTCAGTCTGACTCCTTGCAGTGCACAGCCGTGTTTTACAGTCACAGGCTCCGCCCACAGGAAGACAAAACGAAAAACAAAAAAGAATACAAAGTTTATAAACTAAATATATTAATCATAATAACGAAAAAAAGAAACCTGTGACCAAAAATGCATTGTTAAATTGAACAGAAAACTACGACACACAACGTCGTAGTGACGTCATTACGTCGTCATGTGGCTCCCGCCTACCGCGCATTGATCCGGAAATAGCTTCGTTTGAAAATCTGAACCGGAAAAATGTTTGACGCTGAAAATTACAAGGTAGGATGGAAATGACAACCGAGTCAGGAACAGCGCGTGTGTCCACCCACGACGAACCGCGCCAGTTTGTGCCGAAACCAAAGAGTAAGTTATATCTGATGTGTGTATGTTTGTGTGCTTTTATGTAGCTTCGGACTTTACTGTATCAGTGCATTCGAGCTGGTGATGGCTCCTCCGTTACACATTGAGTTCTTAGTTATTTCAGAAAAACATAATTCAAATAGGAATTAGATATAAGCACATTTGGCAGCTTGTATTAATAGTGCAGCAAACAACTAATGTAATATTCATGGATCCACATTTTCACAGATATTTCTGCGGAACTTAACTCCATATTATTCGCGGAAAAACCGCCCGTTCCCAGATTATTTCATACAGAACATTTGAAAGAAAATGCAACTGAAGAAGCTGAAATATCTGGAGTTAATGCTACTGGACAAACTATTCACCGGCATTTATAAACAGCCAACCAGGGAATGGCTGGGTTGGTGCTGATTGGCTAAACCCACAATATCAGAGCTAAGGAAGACCCGGATGTTAGTTCCTTCAATGGTGCCAAGACAGTTTCTACTGTGCATATTAATGCATATTAAGGTATATTTGGTGTTTGAACTATAAAAATAGACATTTTTAAGTGCCCTTAGAGGAGTTGAAAGTATTCACAAATTTTAGCTTTATTTTATTTGTGTTAAAAAGGCATTCTTAAGTTTTCCATTTATTATTTGTTCTTAAAGCTGCAGTATGTATTTCTTTTTATTAAGTAATAATTTGAGCCAGATAATTTGTGAAAAATTCTGCATAAATAAACTGCATAATCACCTCTTAGAGCCAGAAAGAGTGTCTTAGCACTGTCAATCAGCTTCATGTACATGCTGCTCACATCCTTCCATTTCTCTCTGCTGCCTACAGCATAGAAAAATGACTCTGCACCACAACGGAGCCTGCCCTGAATGCTAAGGCTAGTGTTGCATGGCCACTGATGACGGCGGATAAACAGTTTTCCTGTATTGGTAAGTTGTTTTTCTGTGTTTAATGTTTTGAGAAGCTTGTACCTGAGGATGATTGACAACGCTAAGACCCTCCTCCTGGCTCTGATTGGTTGTTTTTGGTCAGAAGTGTTGCATTTCTTGAAACCGTAATATTAGCTCTGGGAGGAGTTTGATATTTTCACAGATTATCTGTCTGGTGTTGTACTGTTCTTACTTGGTGACAGTTTCAACAAATATGTAAAAAAACATTTATATAAAAGTTACATAGCCCAACCTTAAGTTTTACTGTTTATTTTGATGGTGAACACATAGAGCGCCTCCCCCTACGCCTCCATGTCTTTTCTTCATAAAGGGTCACAAGGTGCATTGGACAAACACTTAGCCAGAGAGGCCTATAAAAGTAGAAAACAAGGCAGCAAAAGGAGGCCTGAAATAAATAAAGTGCTGTGTAGGCGACCTGATGGCTGACTGCTTAGTGTTCGTTCCACATTGACTTAAATGCTCCCAGCTGAGTTGCAGCCAGTTTGAACCTTTGCTGCAGTCAATTGCCTAGATCTGGTTTGTCATTCTTTTTCAGAGTAAGGACAAATACCCAACACGAAATAAAAACTTTGTTTCAGCAAGACTAAATGCATATTAATGCTGTTTGGTTCCACATTGAACAAATGTGAAGAAGTAGTTATGAAATGATGTCCATTATCTTCCACTTATCCAGGGTGGGAGATAATGGACATTGTTTGTTTTGGTTTTATTTACCCAGAATGCCCTGCTTCCGGTTTTTGGATCGTTCTCCGGTCCGTTTGGCGCTCACTAGAGGTGTGCCGATCGATCTGCCACCGATCATAATCGACCGATTTCCGTGATAAAGCGTATGATCGGTGATCGCCGATCCCGATCATCTGTATCTCATTCTCAGCCTGCGTGTGCAGCTCTTCTCCTCTTTCCTTCACACTGCGCAAGCGCGCAGCAACAAATCCTGTCGTGTGGAGCTGTACCGCTCTGTGAGTGAATGGAGATGTTTGCGTGTTGTGGCGTAAAATTACCTCGGGGGTGAAGCACGTCAAAATGCATCAACATAACGAATCTAATGTGACATTTAAAAAACAAGCACTTGACGGAGTTTGGCTACATCGAGGCTCAAGGAAAAAATGTCATCCGAAGCGGCCAGATAGCAGGTAAAGCAGCGCACAGCTACAATCGCTCACCTGGATTAGCATCACGCTCAGAAAGCTAAACAAATAACCTGAAAAATAATTTAAATCTTCGAGCTGCTGGTGGTGTGAGATGCTGGTTCTGTTCCCGCTGTTGAACCGCCGCTACGCGCTGCTGGTAGTAATATTTCACAGACGGAGCTCCGTTTATGAAAATTTATAAAAAAAAAAAAAATAAATAATAATCGATCTCCTCTGCCTCCTCCCTGTGTTCTGCAGAATTACTCTGCTCAGTCAAAAACAACCAGAACCAGCATTAATCAGCCAGCCAAGCTATCAGGAAGTTTTGATTCAGTAACTCATAATTGTTTATTTTGAAACAACCTGCATTTGACTTTGCATGAATGTTTCCCTCTTTTACTAGGCCTTATTTAATATAGGCAGTGTTGTGAGACTTATTTGACTCATGTATAATTTAGGGTACAGAGAACTTTACTGTTAAATGTTGTCTAAGCAGTTGCAGGTTTTTCACTTGTCTGAGTAGCTGCTGTATTGTGCCTGCAAGTGTGCTGCATGTTTACATTAATTAGGTGAATTTATTACCAGATCATTTTTTAATTTTGCCAGATCACATAGTATCATTTATAACTAATGCGAAAAATAAACAGTCAATCCAGGCGATCAGCAAAGATCGGTGATCGGCAGAGATCGGCCTCATTGGTGATCGGTATCGGAATCGGCAGCAAAACACCTGATCGGAGCGTCCCTAGTGATCACATATGCATTCTAACCTCACCAGAGTTCACTTCAACCGAACTGAGATCGAGGTTTTTTGGTGGACCCCATCAGAGTTTGATAATACATTCACAGCTCCACAGCAAACTGGAATTTCTAGACAAACCAGTTTGATTAAACCAGACTAAAAACTGTTGGTGTGAATTCACCCTTTGGATAAAGCTTGAAATGGCAAGACAAAATTATATTAATGTGGGTGCAAATCAGCCCCTAGTCCTCTTGGAAGCTTTGAACAAACTTGCAGGCTTGAAAAGAAATGCCAACAGTTGGGACAGCATGCAGAGAGCCATATGATGTGTAACTGGGGAGACGATAAGAACAGAGCGCAGGATGTAAACTAGTCAGCGAGCATCACAGAGACATTTCCATTTAAACCAAGAGAATAAAAGAATACAGTGGGAACAAGACTGCCCAGAGGCAGCTGTATGACTTTTTAAATTATAGACGTTAAACTTGTCAGATGTTCTGTGGAGATTCTAGTTTGGTGTGTGTGTGATAAAGCAGTGAGTAGACACACACATCCACAAAGGACCCTGCTTTAATTAGGGCTGGAAACATTTACTATGCATATTACTCCTTCACTGGGAGCAACTAGCTACTGTTTTTTTAAATAATGGCATTTATAGTAAAACATTCTTTAGTCAAGTACATTATAAAACAAATAAAAACTAATGCTTTATAATTATTTTAAATATTTCCCCTAAGAAACTATTGGTAGTTGCTTTGCACAAGTGTTGGAGTTTTTGATTATATAAATTTTGATGACCAGTAAAGGGGTGAAAATAAAAAGTTGACAAAAGGATGCTGCTAGATTAAATACCAGACAAGCATGATTGTCAGCGCTAAGACCCTCCTCCTGGCTCTGATTGGTTGCTTCTGTCCGGAGCGCTGCAGTCAAGCAGAGTTCAGTAGGACTGGCTTCTTCTGAAATGTCAGCTAATGGCGACCTCTCCTCCTTTATCATAGAAGAATTTACACAATAGAAAATGTTTTCTTTGCATATTAAGTTTTGTACTCTAGATCTTGAAACTTCTTTTTCTTTTGAATATTTTAAGTATAAATATAAAAAAAGATCTGCTGTTAGATTTTTTTTTTTTTTCTACTACTAATTTAGAGTTATGTTCCACAGTGTATATGTGAGGTCAATAGAAAACACCACATTGTTCTCTCAGTCAACTTTATCTGCTACCGTCAGTAAAAATAAACGCTAACCGACTTCACTCGTTTGTTAATTGAAATAAAATTTGAGTCTGGTTTGATTCAGAAAGAAGCAAAGTATATCTATTTCATTTTAATGGCTCGCCCTCGTTTAACAAAACGACATTCCCAATCAATCCAATATGCAGTAAAGTTATTTTTTCTCCAAAATGTCTTTGAGACAGTTACTCTCTCGTGGAAACTTTTACTATCTGTTGCAAAGTTCAATCCAAATGATCCTGATCAGAGTATTTAATTATCCAGTCTTCAGGCATAGATGTCAACATCTTGATGGGGGCAATTCTGGGATGACTAAGGCAGTGTTTTTCATACGCTCAAAAAGAAAAACTCATCTTTAGATCTCACATATACCTCACCGGAGATACACAACCTAAACTGTGTCGATACTCATCAACTCACAGTGACATGCAGTGATGTAGAATAGCTAATAGGATTTTGATAATGGGCCTAATACTCCCTCAGGCGCTTTAATAGACTTGTCTTCTGGAAGAGTCAGGATATTGCCTTGCCGTACGTTCTGCACCCCTAACAGTTTTAAATTCTTCAAAGGAAAATGAGCACCAATGATGATCTGCTTCTCAGAACAATCAGCTCCTGCTGTGAACACGCTCCTATTTTTAAAATCTGATTGTCAAAAGCCTTAAAAATGAAAAAAATCTGAATTGATGTTCTCACACGATTCTTAGAGATATTAACCTGTTTCTAAATCCACCAGTTTTGAACTTTATGGGCTAATTGTATAGATCTAATAGGATGATCAGCAGTAAATTAGAGTGAAAAAAAAAAACTATAAAAATTACACTAAATCCCAATAAATCTAAACACCTGAATGCGAGATAAGATAGACGTAGGAGAGGGCATAGTCATTAATTTGCTTGTCGACCTCTCTTCCTTTTTCACAGTAGAAGTTGCAGCATAGAAAATGTTTTCTTTGCTTATTAAGTTTCGCATTTCCTGAACCTTTTCTCTTCTTTGAAGGGTGTGAATGATGTAATTGTACATGGAAATCTCCAGAGCAGTTCTGCAAAGTGAACAAAATTAAAATTCTCCTCACTGTATAAATAATTATACACATAGGGGATTTCGCAGAACTCCATCTGTTGCATTTGTGAATTAAAGATGAGTCGATTGAGAAACCAGAGACAAATTAAATCAGTTCTGTGGCTTTATATGAAAACATGACTAGGAATTTGTGAGATTTAAGGTTTTCTTTAGAAGCAGATAAACTCCATGTGTAACACTTTATGGTAATTTGATGGCTTTGTAAATTTGATAAAAAATGTATGTCTTGTATTTTTGTGCTAAAGTCTCATGAGTAGACTTATAGTTTTTTAGTATGTCTTTATTTCAGTTATTCTTATGAGCTCTGTGTGTAATTTTCTGCTTTGCCACTTTGAAAGTCGCCTTCCAGAACTGATGTCTGCAACTGCAACAATGTTTAGTGTTGGCATCTTGTTGTACTTTCATTTTGTTTTTTCTTGTTTAAAACTTGAGTTAATTTAGTAAAAATATAAAGTTGTCTTAAAATTGGTGTGCCTTCCATTTTTGTAATGTCTTCATCAGCGAGGTCGTGATCATTAGTACAGTCACAACTTAGGGGGAAAAAAAAAGCATTTTTCTTGGATTTGAGGCTTTCCACTTTGATTGCTTTGGACAATTCTTTTAAGACAAAAACAATATGCAACTTGTTCTTGTTTTTAGCTCATATTTTATTGGCTTATTTAATGGTGTGAAATTTCTTAATTATTTGTTTTGCTTCTGTTTGTAATTTTGTTTTTCTCTCTTGAAAAGAAAATCTTGGATCTCAATGAGACAACCTGCATAAATAAAGGTGAAATAAAAATGAACATTTTAGAACAAAAATTTACGCAAAAACTACTGAAATGTGAGACAGTTGGGCATGTGCAAAGGTCTCGAGAAGTTCCCACTGGGTTCACCTGTAAAGGTCATGGTGCACTTCAGGTTCACCCTGAAGTCTCACCCTAACCTTTTATATTATTAGTAGATAAACAGAAGTCAGTTCTGTTGAGAAGCAGGTTCTCACAGTGTGCTGTGTACATATATGTGCTCTTCTGTCCTTGGGTATAAAAAGCCCATTTTGAACTCTGTAACTCAGATCTGACTCTGAAAGCAGAGCTACAGCATAAATCCATACGAGTTGCCATGCTGATACGGTTGGACATTATGATTCATACCAAACTGTGATTTTCTTTTATGTGTACTAAATTAATTCTGTTTAGGATGGTATCCTTGAGACATCTTGTTAATGAAGCATATATCGCCTTTGAGAGTGTTTCTCACATCTGGGTAAGTCTACTGTGAAGGGATATTGGCTGTGTCTCTTTCAAACTACATGGTAGCGCTGATAGGAAATTATGGTTTGTTTTAAATGTAAATTTAATCTGTCGCTCCTGATACCCAGGAGATACGCTGTCAGTGTACAGCTCTATTTTCTAGTGAACTACAGAGATAAGTACACATTTCATTCTGTCAGTAAGTACCTAATATGTAAACATGTCTTGATATATATTTCTTCACTCCTCCCTTTTTAGAATTGAGCAACAAAAAGACCCACAGTGATGTTTTAGCTGCAACACCTGAGCTAAAAAAAAGTTACATTTAAGATTCATTGTTGTTCAGAAAGCTTATTGCACAATTCACTGATGTGTGTTGTTTTTGCATTTAGTATTGGCTTTATTATGAGGAACTGAGCTCAGTTTTAGTCTGATTAAAAAAAAAACACTGTCTAGGATCATTTCAGGTGAAAATGTAACTCCGTCTTAAACAGTAGGTAATGTGAAACTTTGATGCCTATTGCTCAGGAAATTTTTGCATAACTAGTCAGTTTTGTGGCTTGGATAAACTGTAGTTACACATTTCTAAAAGAAAAAAGGTTGAAGTCAGGGAAAAGATGAAGAGTGGCTGTTAAGCAAAGTGAGTAATGCAAATAAAGTGATACTCAGAACCAGACTCATTATCCGCTCAGATTCTTTCTCTTTCTAACAACATTTTTGGAATAAGTTCCCAGAGCAGCTGAATCTAGCAGGAAATCTGCTAATTAACAGGTCTTTTGTGTCAAATTCTTATTCCCAGCATAATATCTTTGAAAAGAAAAAACCCTAATTATTATAATAAACTAAACATAAAATTTAACAAAAACATAACTGAGTTAATTTCAGTGTTTCTCTCAGTGAGGAATATATTTTTACAGCCAGATGGAGCAAAACTGGGGACTTAATTATAAGAAATAAGAAACTCTTCAAACTCTAATCCTAGAGGCTGTGGTACAGTGATACTAATCCAAATGACTGAAAATAAAAATTCAAAACACATGGATAATGGGGGGAAAAAAAAGAAAAAAAATTAAACTGGTAAATAATTTTAAAAACCTGCTAAGCTAAATCAGCGACTGTTTTGAAATATATAGTATTTTAATAGAACAGCTAATTGGAAACAAATGGAAAGAAGCAAAATAAGCTATTCAAAAAATGTGATTAATATAAGAAAATAAGAGTCTAATAAAAAAATACAAAATGAAAAAAAGAACCATGACATTGCTAAAAGTTTCCTTCGTTTCCTCATGGCCTTTAATGACCGACTATAAAATGAGACAATAAATTTACAATGCAAAGTGTATTGTACTTTGAACTTATTTGTTTTGGTTTCTTTCTAAACATGGAGTACTTTAACAACACTTGGTGAAACTTTCATGTCAATAGAAATATGTTCACTATGTTGAAAAATTATGACATATTCAATATTTATTTTACCTGCTACAAACTAAACTACAAATGGGAGGAAAATGGGGGTTGCAAACAAACAAAGGATGAATATTATGTGTTATAAAAGTCAAACTCTTCTTTAACAAAAGAAACTATGACAGATTTCTAAAACATAAAGCCATGAAAACATTCATTCTGTACTTTATATTTGTATTTTACTGAATCACATTAAAAACCGGTGAAGAATTTTCCTTCTAGCATGGGACATAGAATGATTACAGAGAATATTAGGACAAGAATGCATCAAACTTGCACGCCATCGACATTTCATGTCGAATTCGGATGACATTTCCAATATTCTACACATGTCTTGTTTTGAACTTGTTTTCAAAACATGCCAAGTAACAAATTTGATTTCTGTTCAAGTAAACCAGGACATGGCTTCATGGGTCCCTCAGTTCCACTTATTAATTCCTTATTTCAAAGTGCAAACCCTGGAGTTCCTTAATAATGAAAGGACCTCTCATGATTTCACATAAGCTTTTCATGGTTAATTTTGCAAGAATGTGTCTGTCACAGAGGCGGTGCTATGTCAAAGAGCTACATTTTTTATGAACTTTGATTAATTTGGCTGAATAATTCAGCAGGTTCTTTGATGAAAGAGGCATCACTCCCGTTCCTCTCACTGCTGTCACTTTTTCCACACTTTGTCTAAACAAGATTGCCCGTGTGTATTACGCAACACAAATATGCTGCGTTTGTGTGCTCCACTTTCTTTTTTTTTTCAAATGAGAAGCATTATTAAGCATTAAGTGATAAAAAAAAAAAGCCTAATTGCCTTATAAAATGAATCCTATATGATGAGGATACTTCCATTATGGTTTAATTATAAATGTGTCATTAACTTGTTTTCTTGTACTGACTTACGAATATGTTCATGTGATGGAGGGGTCCAGTCAAAGGCCAGAGCTAAATTTAATTGAGATTGTGTTGCATCTTTAAAAATAAAGTTAAAAGGTGCTGTTTATTTAATCTGACTGAGTATGAGCAAATTTTAACATGCATAATATTCCTTCCACTTTGCGATAATGCTGCAGGTTTTGATGGTCTTACATATGGGATCCAAATTAAATATAATAACATTTGTGCCTGTAGTGTGACAAATGTTATTAAAGGCGGCATATTATGTAAAATTGTCTTTTTTGAGCTTCACATCGTATTATAATGTTATGCTCTCAGCAAAAACATACCTGAAGGGTATTATTTTGAGTGTTTGTATTAGAGGTGCAGCCTTGGAGTGGTTCTGTTCGTACCTGATGGAGCTTTTTGTCTTGGCATTAATGAGTTTGTGTCTTTTGGCTGTGGGACGCCTCAGGGTTCCATTCTAGGAACACTTATTTCCTCTTTCTCCTGTCATTGGGTTCCATTTTGAGGAAAGAATTGTGTTTAATTGTTATGCTGATGACTGTAAAGTATAGATACATGTGACTAAATAAAATCAAAGCTCAGATGTGTGGGCCTGGAGTTTTGTTGTGTCAATGTCAATTCTATTTCATAAAGTACAAGAACCCCCTGGTTACCATTACAAGCTAAAAGTCCAAGACTACACATTTATGCTTCAGTATTATCCTTAACCTAATCTTGTCATCACTTAAAATTCCTCTGCTGTTTTTTCTCCACATGGGTAAAAGAAAGAGGGAGTAAACCTTTGACCTTCTGGAGGATATGGGGAGGAGTGATGAATGGTTTCTGCTGTACAGAAGAGAAATGAATCCAGTTGTACTCCAGAAGACTAAGACACCAGTGTATCTGGTGTAATGCGACGCATTGCAGATGCACTGGGAGCAAACACACACATTATCTGTGCCACTTTTAAACCTCAGCTCTCCTTCTGTTTGTTATTAGAGCCTACTTGTACATATGATAATGAAATCAATCTCTTTAGGCATTCAATGTCTGTGCATGTAAAGTTTGTGGCTACATGCACAAGTTTTGTCAGTTTTTTTTGCTTTATTTCTGACAAATTATGATTCAAAATTTTAGAAATCCAGTACGTTCTCCGGGCAACATTTGTGTTTGATGTTTTAAACAGCTAAGATAGAAAAACAACTTTGTTCCCATAAAATTCATCACTGACCAAGATAAAATCCTCACCTTAGCACACCTCTGAAATCAGAACCATCAGCGTCACGATGTTCAGCAAAGGCGTAGGAAAGAGTCTGAATAATACATAGATTGTTAATATTTTCTCCTCCTCTGTCGCCCTCCCATGAGGGGCACCACAAGGCTTCATTCTTGAGCCTTTTCTTTTTTCGTCATGCATTGCTGCCTCTTGGCGCCGTTTTAGAGAAGCATCACGTTTTCTTTATATCACGCAATTTACTCTCAAATTTGTTTTCCCAGTACAGGACATTCGGTTTTCTCTCCAGCCTTACTGAGATCAGGGGATGGACAACGCCAATTTATTTTGAATGTTAATGATAACAAAAGGAAACGTCTTTTAGACCAGTTTGCACCAACAAGTTTTCCCCGTATTCTTCTTTCCTCCAAGAACATTTGTGAGAACCAACATTGAGACGGACATAATTATTTTATAGCCTTTAAACTTGATTCCTCCTTTGCTATTCTCTTTAAATCTGCCAGATTTCTATTGCTGACTTAAAACTGAAGGAAAATCCCATTGATTCTCTCTAGCTTGGACAAGCAGGAGAGAGCACATTTATGGAAGTATGACAATGATTTTTCCAAATATACGTTTAATGTAAAAAATGATGCAGATTCCTATGGCAGAGCGTAGTTACTAAAGATGTTAGAAGGGGTTTATTAGAAATATGAAGCGTAACAGGATCATTCAGACATACACTTCAAACTTTCAGGCTGCCATCTGAAGGCTGGGCATCAACCTCTCATCAACCGTCACAATTCAACTAAGAATGAAGAAAGCTTGCATTTATTTCCCTCCATTGCCCTTTGATGTACAATCCAACCGTAAATGATCATAGTAGTGGCACTTTCCCATCTTCTAATGGTCAGATCTATTGCCAGCTATACCTAATTCTGCAAGTTTCATATTCATATCTTCACATTTGTTTTTCGTTTATGGCAGATAATCAACTTTAGCAGGAACATTTATATGATAGCATTTATGATTCATGTGCACAATTTCCTTACATCTTTTAACAACCTTTATCTACACTCTGCAGTCACAGTTTGAGGATACAGAATTACGGTGACTTACATAAACATAATTCTATATAATTAAAATCTGGAATACCAATTTGCATGATGCACAGAACACTGATTATGCTTAAAAAAAAAGACATTTAGTCAGAAGGCGTAACATTCCTAATATAAACTAACATAAACCCACCACATTTAGTTTAACAGCTGCCCCTTCGGTATGGCTTAATGAAGAAATGAGGAGGTAGACAAATCAATGCACTTTTAATTATTTAGCAACCTGCTGGATGGAGGTTGTTCTCAACATCAAACATACTGAAATTCAGCGCACAGAAAGCAGGGAACCACTGCAGTCAGTCATGAGCAAATGCTCTGCACTCTCCAAGCTGTCTGCCTAACAAATTGCTCATCTGCTCCCTGGAAAGGAGAAGGAAGTGCTTCAGTTTTAATGGATCTTTAATTCTCTGTCCAAAGCACTGCCCATAGCCCATTCCCAGCAAACATCACGCCTTGGCACAGTATGGGTTTGTTTTGAATAGCAACTGCAGATCTTCGGAGTCTGTTAATAAGCAGTCTGTTTTATTTTGTTTTTAATGATCGACGTGAGGTTGGATGCTGTGCTGGAGCAGAGGAGCTTTAGGCAGCAAAGTTTTTGGAAAGTGTTTGTTGCAGCAAAATGGATTTGAATTTTAAACATCGCAGAAAGGTAAACGAAGTCCAAATGATTGTTATTGTTTTTGCCAAAAAACAAATTGAGACCATTGTAACTAAAATTTCACAAACCATTTTTAGGTTCTAAACATACTGTGCTTTGTAAATGTACTTGTGTCCGTAGTCTCATCACAGCCTGAAGAACCAGTTTGCTTGGTGCAGAAGGTCTGGACTCTCTGCTATTGAGAAACTGTGGAGGCGTGAACTCTTGAAAATGTAAAATTATGCTTCCTTGAACAGGTCAGGAGAGGTTTTTGAACAACTCATTTTCAAAAAACATTAAGTTAGTGCCAGAAAAGCTGCCTTTAGCAGAAACCTAAATGGAAGTACAAAAAAGTGCGAAATGTGAATTTTGCATAATATGTCCCCTTTAAATGGTTGGGTCTAATTTCACCCAATTGCTAACGTTTAGTCGTGGCGTGTGTAATTCGCCAGCTCGATCGTGTAGGAAGCTTCGTAAAAACAGAGGAGAAACTCAACGGCATCGCTCAGAACTCTTCCTTCTGTTTGCTGATTGGCCAAGATGAAAGAAATCGATCTCAATGGGACAAATCCCAGAAGACTCACTGAAGAGAGATGAAAATTGAGCAGAACTGAGTAGGCAATAGGCAAAATCGATACCAAATAATTTTATTGAAAGGATTAGAGGAAGTAGTGTGTAAAATCTACTTTTCTGAGCTTTATATCAAGTTAGAATCGTATTCCCTCATCAGATCTGGAGTGTTGCTTGATTCATTCATGCATGTTTGAGAAATCCTCTAATCTCCTGTGGCAGTCATTCGTCCAAACATTCTCTCAAAGCAAGTAATGTTAGAACTCTTTCTGTTTATTATTTTAGGGGAAACATCCAAGAATTTAGTTCAATTTCTAAACTTTAAATCTGAGAAACGAGGTCTGTGCAGCTGCTAAATACTGGGTCCAATTAGCTCTGTAATTAGTTTATTCTGCTCTGGGGCTTTGATGAGGTGATTATTTGAGTAGAGCTAAACAGGTAGCTCTAATTTTGGGAATGCATTTTAATGGCTCATTTCACGATGCAGTGTCCGCATGTGAAATTCTCCAAAGACCCAGGCTTGCCAGCAGATGTGTAGTCCAAACAACGTGGGAAGAAAAGTCAGCTCCCACTCAGTTTTCTCCATAATTCACCTCTGATCATGCCATGAATGCCAAACGTGTTTCTACTTCTGTTTGTTACTAGAAAATAGGAATGGATTTTTCCAAGAAATTATGTTTGTCGAAAATCAAGCTGACCAGCTTCCCTGTCGAACCTGAAGAAAAGTATTGCCAAATCTGCTGCTGAAACTGCTTCACAAAATTCCTTACCCTTATTTAGTTTCTTGTTTTGTATCTTTCATTGAGCAGGTAATAACTTTGTATTTTTATATTAGTTCTCATACTTCTCATTTGGTTTAGCTTTAAATACTGGTAAGCTCAACAGGGGCTAAATGTAGCCTTTATTGCTAACTTCGACTCATCTGGCTTTGCGGGAGTAATCTGCAGACCTTCAAATTTTGCTGTCATACTCTGATCATTGCCTGAACAATATACCTTTGAATTTAATTGAATTAATTTACTATACCTTTGTCAGGCAACTTTTTCAGCTGTAACAACTTGTAAAAGTTGTAAAGAATCTATTCCAGTTTTTATCTCCTCACTACTATTACAGGAAAAACTGGAGAGCGGTAGTGAAAGATTTCGAACAGGTGCATGTAATTCCTACCACAGGTGTTAATGCTAAAGGAACTGCTTTAAAATTTATGAGTGAAAGTATTGACAATGAGCAGCCTTATAGTTTCAAAACTGTCTGCCTTGCATTCTGCACACCGCGAAGAAGCTTATAGTGTTTCATTCAAACTGAAGGCAGTGGCCTGAACTTTTAAGTACCTCAGATCAGCAGATCATCATGCTGACCCAGACATCTTTATTTCAGGCCTTAAGAAAAGGATCATGAAATATGTGTGTGAATGATAGCTTATGCCCTCGAGCAGATAACATAAAAAAATAATTTATTTATTCATACACTATTTAGAATGAAGGTTTATCGCTCTCGCTTGAGAAGAATGAGAACTGAGAACAGAGGAATAACAGCTGATCTTTTACCTTGTGGTGACATTAGGAGGACTTCTGTTTGGAGAGCTAAATGTCCCTGAAGGCTTTAGAAAAGTGGCTCTGATTTGTATTTGACACAAGGTAGTGTTTTCCAAAATAGATTCTGTTTTTGATTTAGTCGCGAATCTCTTCTGAATGAAAATCACTGCAGAGTGGTAAACAAGCTTTTCTTTCTCCAAATATATTACAACTTTATTATACTGAAATACCCTCTTGACAGGCGTGACTAAAAGCACGATATTGAGGCTGTTCACAAGAAGATGCAAGCTGTACGTCTCCTGTGGAGAAATCTTAGGTCATTCAGTGTTTATAGTGACATTTTCTTGCAGTCTGCAGCCATCTGTTGGGGCAGCAGCACCAATGCCTGAGAAGCTAAAGGAACTAAACAACTTATGGAGACAATAATTTGACTCCCCTGGGGCTCTAGTTGGAGGAAGAAATAAAAATGTACTTTTCAATCAGATGCACCTGGAGAAACTGTGTTGAAATTTAGTACAAATGTTGTTCTACATAAAACACACAGCAAAGCAAAGGGCTGACGCTTTAACGTTTTTCTAAAGTTTTTCCTGGACTGCTTTTCTCAGTGGTGTTTAGTCACCATTGTTATAGTAACAATGACTAAAACTACTGATAACAGTCCAAAAGCTTCTGCTCAAGTTTGCTGCAGGGTCAAAAAGAACAGTTAAAAAAGCCGTCAGTTTTATAAGCAGTTTAAAACCACTTCTTTTCTAACTTCCTGTTGCAGCTAGCTGTGGTGCTGCACTGTTAGAACGTCCACTGTGTAGAGTTCCAGTTTCAACTTCTCAAGCCCTTTGTGGCACCAGTTGATGGTTGCCTGAAAGTAAACAGGAACAATCACACTACAAAAACACAAAATCTACCAAATATTTTTGGTCTAGTTTTTAGAGCAAATATCTCAGTACACTTGAAATGAGACAAAACTAACATACAAGTAACTTTTTAGCAAGATATAGAAGCTTGTTTTATGTCAGTCATTCCTTAAAACTGATTAAAAAAAAAAAAGTCTAGTTCCACTGGCAGGTTATTTTGCTTAAAATATGGGAAAAATGTCTTGTAAGAAGTGAAGCAATCAGTCATATTTACTGTCATAATAAACTGAAATATGAATTCTGATGAATATTTCAGAATGCATATTCTGAAATATGGATTCTGAAATGCATATTTCAGAATATGCATTTCAGGTTTTCAAAAGAACCTTTTGAAAACCTGGCGGACTTGGCGTTGTGGGAATGCGGCTGTTGGAAGCCTTTATATACCTTCCTGTCTTTCTCCCAGAACTGCATGACAAGGAGCTGAGGTCAGTAGCTGAAATAGCCTGCTAAGCCTTCGCTCTTTGCCAAAAACAACAATTGGTGTCAGCTTCTTTACAACAACTGAAGACTGCTTAGAATATCCGCACAGCACTCACACTACGCACTGTTCTTTAACTAGATTTATGAGCCTTTTTTGTTCAACTGGAAGACCAAAATGAGGTACTACATACGGTCCGGACTATGAGCAATACACTTTACTTCAATGGCATTAGTCATTTGGTAAACAAAAGGTATTACTGAGCGTTGGATATGAATAGGCACAAAAATCAAAAATATAAAAAACTATTGAAGCAGGTTTTTTTTATTATTTTTAGTTTTGACTAACTTGCACTGGTTATCTGTAACATTTCAACAGACTTATCAGAGTAGCAGGTGCATTTATTTCTTCTTTGGATGAGTACAGGCAATTTTTTGGGGGAACTGCCTTCACTTTATTGGATCTGTCCTTGCACACTGAGGAAGGAGTGGGAGGTCACATATAAATCCCAGATGTAACTATCACTGGCAGGATGCATTTGTGCTATAGAGTCAATAGAGTGATGAAGTGAGAGCAGAGCAAAAGTTTAGAGGAGTAAAAAGAGTCACCAAGAGGGACAGCGGAGCGAGGAGGGAAGGAATGTGCTGCAGTGACCTCCCCTGTCCCTGTAAAGCTGCAGTTTACTTTTGTAATCCCCTGCAGAACAGCTAAGGGGGATATTTCACACTTTGCCTCTCTAGAGGGAAGACAGGTGACAGCTAAAATGAAATTTGGGACTTTGAAGATTAAATGTTATATAGATGTCCAGATGGTCATGCCTGATTCCTGACACAATCCCAGGTGGCTCAGAAATCCTCAAAAATATATGAAAGGCTTTTTCTGAAGCACTAATCACTGATCAGGTGTGAATCCAGAATGCACCATTTGAATGTCAGCATGAACAAAAAGCAGACTTTGCAGTTGTAGTTCTCTATGCCTGATGGTCTTGTCTCAATCGTTGCTGCATGGCTGTTATTGTTCATGCCAGAGAGCAACTCAATACTGAAGGACGACTTAATGAAAATATCCTCCAGCTCGCCTGCAGCTAAAGATGCCAGGCTGGGCTGTAACTCAAACTTCAACTGTGAATGTTAAACGTGCAAAACATTTCAACCATCTTTTGGCTTTCAATTAGTGAGATTGTACTGTAATCCTTTACAGTGCTGCTGCTAACAGTTCCAATGAAACAGTCTGTTTGACCTTTGATCTTGAGGAAATGGATATTTGCTGCTACCTGGTCTTTTAAATGATTATTTGTTTTCAGTCTGGCAGGAAATGCTCTTCTGCTAAAATGATGTCCTGAAATGAGTTAGCAAATTTTTCAGGAAGAAAACAAAACATTGACATTAGCATCTAATTTGAAAAACACGTGAAGCGGTCCTTTACCTTAAAACATTTTGCTTTACATCTTTAGGATCAGACTCATGATTACTTCTACAGATAAATCAAAATGTTTGATTTTTTTTTAAGATATGTTTTGTTTGTTGACATGAATGATATTTAGAAAAATCCACATTTTTAAGCCTGATGTTCTTAAGCATTTAACGCAGCCACAGAGAAAATTATGTTTTCATTCCTTATATATTTCCTTCATGAAAGTGGTAGAAATTCGAATCCTCTGCTATAGAAATTCTATTATGCTTGTGCTTTTGCTGACGGCCTCTGCCATAGACTGTGCAAAGCAAAACCCCCTCAGTGAAAAGTGCATGATGAACACGCAGTCCATATTTATTCATAAGGGGGAACAGTCCCTTTAAATCTCCATCCCTGCCTGGATGATATTCCCTTGGATGCCTCTTCAGATTGCAGGATGAGTGGGAAGTCCTTTGAAGCAGCCCAGTCACTCAGCAAATCCATGCTGCTAGTTCCTGGTTTAAGATACGCTCTCAAAGTGAATAATGCACCTACATCAGTGTGTGGTATGCATTTATTCATCGCTAGCATGCTACATCGCTCTGCTGATGGTTTCAAATGTTACCTGAGGTCTCTTAAACTCAGTTGACACTAATGAGTAGTTTTAACTGGGCAGTTTTTTTTTTTCCTAGAAAGTGTGTGTTGGTGTTGTTAAAAGTAAGCCTTTCCTGGCTTCAGGGTTAAAGGTCAGATGGAAATAGAGGTGTGCAGTAAGACTCCTGCTTTTGTAAATCTTTTCCTTTTTCTTCCACCTTGCCCTTTCATTTAGTAACTGACCCGCAGAAACCTCATGAAGCCATCGTCTCATTTTGTCTGAGTCAGTGTTCGGAAATCTCTCTGCTTATTCTTTATGCTGTGGAAGCTGAGCAGGAGGAAATATTTCATTTTTTGGAGAAATCGTTTTGAGATTAATGCTGCTTTCTTCCACACTAAGGTTCTTTCACAAGTAAAACTTACACTTCTCTACAAAATAACTACAAAATACAGTATCTATCTGTTAAAAATGGTTTTGTTTTTCAAAAGTGGATTTAAAACTAATTCAGAAATTTGTGCTATGCAGCTCTGTTTAGCCTCCAGCCCCTTTTAGAACTGATATAGTAAATCAAATCCGTGCAGCCAGTCATCCAATCAGTAGATTAGAGTCCATCTGTGCATAATTTGACCTCAGTATAAATCCAGCTGTTCAGTAAAAACCAGCTGGATCAGAGAACAAACATCACAAAGACCAAGGAACAGGGCAGGTAGGTCAGGAACAAAGTTATGGAGAACTTTAAATCAGGCGTGGTTATAAAACTCAACCTTTGACCATCTTACTGAGTTCTGCTCACCCATCCAGTCTACATGTGTTTTATGAGCTTAGAGAAAGCATTCCATGCTGCCCCTCAATGGATCCTTTGTGGAGCCCAGGCCCTTTGTTATGGGCTGTTGGTCTCCTGGATGACTGGTGTCAGAGCTTGGTCCGACTTGCAGAAAGTTGGACTTCTGTCCAGTGTGAGTTGGAATCTGCCAAAGTTGACCTTTGTCATTAATTCTGTTCATAACCTTTATGGACAAATCTTCTAGTCACATCCAAGTTGTTGAGAGGATCCGCTGTAGCGGTTTGCCATTGGTTAAAGACCACAAAATGTTTCTCCCTCTAGTGCTAGACTCATGTTTTTACCCATAATGCCCTGCTTTTTGATCAGATTCTGGTCCACTGGCAACCATATATGCTTTAAGCTGCAGCTGAATTTACTTTAATTGATCCGAGACAGAGGTTTGTAGGTCTGCATCAGAGCTCGATTCATTCACACCTCCCCAAACGAACCGGACTTTCTAGACAAACAAACTGGAGTTTGATTAAAGCGATCTAAGCAGGGCTGGTGTGAATGGACCCATAGATTGCTGTTATGGATTTATGTTATGATTTAAAATCAATGTGAATTTTCACTGTGCAACCTGAGGTTTATTTTTATTTTTTTTTTTTGGCAAAAAGAAATGTGAACTATTTAGATGATTGGAAATGCACTGTAAAAAAAAAAAATAGGTATTGACTCAAGTAGGCTGATTATACCTGCATGCCACATTACTGAGATTTTTGAAAAATATACATTGTTTTCCTTCTACTTTACAGTTAAACACCATTATAAGTTGATCTATCCCATAATATTCCCCAAAAATACATAATGTTTGTGGTTATAATGTGACGGCTATGTGTCTTTTTTTACTGCCTGAATTAATAACAATATCAAGATTTTTCCCGTTATTTTTTCTGATTTATTCAGAACTGGCCACTCAGCACTGATGTCTGATAAATCCCTCTCTCTTCCACTCCAGCACCAGATCCAACTTTGAGGAGCTTCTCTAGTCCCTCTGCGCTCCTAAGGCGTGCAAAAATAAAAGGTCACACTACTTTTACACCTAAAATACTCCATGAATTTAACAATCTGCACCTCTAACACTTTAACAAGGATGTGCAGAGAGACACACACGTGATAATGATAAAGAAAATGAATTTCTAAAGTATAAAACCCAATCTAACCGTTCCCTTCGGTGATCCAGACACAATTTGAGTTCCATATGTATTAAAAATGAAAAATGGACCCCAGACTGCGTAATGACACTTTTTGATTTGAACCAGCAGGAAAAAATAGGAACTACATAGGTTCTGGATGTGTTGCACAGTGTAAACTAACAGAGGCCCGTCTGGGTTTTCCAAAGTAAGTTTGATTCATGAAGCCTTCTGGGTCCCGTTCGGTGAGCCTGTTCTGATTGGAGGCTTTCTGGGTATCGATCCAGCCTGAACAGAGTTGATAGGGACATTTTCTTTACTGGTCTTAATAAAAGGACTGTTCATACTGTAAAGTGGGGAGCTGTGGAGTCGGTATCTTTGTGAAAGTAATTTCCCTCTAACAGTTTCTTCTGGGTTAGTTTTATTTTCACACTTTGAAGTTTGACCCGCTGAACAAAACACACATGAACTTTTTGTTCTTTGAAGTTACATCTAACCAAACGTCTCTTGTTTTGCCACAATAATGAGGAAAAAAATGACAAGGATTTAATGTGTTCAGATCAGATGTTTACATAGAAAATGATTGCTGTCTCCTTAAACAGTGAGGGGAAGCCCACAGTGATAAAGAGTTGATTTCTGGAGACTAAAGTGGAACTGTTTGGCCATAATGACCATCGTTACATTTGAAGTAAAAACAAGGAAACATACCATTCTAGCTGGGAAGTAAGGTGGTGGCAGCATCATGTTGTGGGGCTGTTTTGCTGGTGCGCTTGATAAAATAAATACCATCATGAAGAAAAACCATTCTGTAGAAATTTTGATGCGACATCTAAAGACATCAGCAAGGAAGTTAAACCTTGTGTCCAAATGGACAATAGCCCTGAATGTTCAGCCCAGGTGGTTACAAAGTGACTTCAGGACAACAAAGTCAATGTTTTATCACGATTACAAAGTCCTGATTTCAATCCTACAGAGAATTTGTAGGTACATTTTAAAAGGTGACTCGGTTCCACCGGTTCTGTCCGGGGGAATGGGTCAGAACTCCAGAAAAGTATCGTCAGAAGGTTATTGAAGGAAACCCAAAACTTTTGACCAAAGTCATATGTTTGTTTCTAACAAATATTTAGGAAATTTAAGTGAGATTCTGGCTTTAAGAGGTTAATAAGTAAATCTTTTAAATATTTTTCTCTCATTATTGTATCATTTAGCAAATAGTTAATCATTTTATTCTAACTAATGTGAAGAAAGAGAAGTTTGGTCTGATTTCACTTAAGAATTTGAGGAAAAAATGTGGATATGTCTTATTTTTCAGTGTATGAAAACTTCTGGAAACAAAAATTAGCTCTCATTTCACAAACGAAGGTGTAAAAAGGTTCTCTTTGAAGACGCATAATCTATTTTATTCAGACACCGTGCTGCTGCGGGAAAATACTGAAGCACATGAAAAATATATGGACCTCAGGTCTTTTAGAAATACCTGCCAAAATGTTTCATGACTCATACTATGCAAACCGCTGAAGGATGACTACAGTCAGTATGAAGATAATTATTGAAATAGTAGTGCCAATAAAGGAGAAAAGCAAACATTAATCAATCGGTTTATCTGTGTTTTCACTTCATTCACTCTTATCTCTGTCTCATTATTCATGCGCATGTTCTAGTGCTGATCTCTTAGAGCTTTCCATTTGGAAAGACTGCATTTTTAGCACAAGTGCACATGTCCATGCAGCTTCATATAAGGGCTGTCCATGAAGTGCTCAGGCTGCGTGACTCACCATATTCTGTGGTTATTACTCCGTTCTCCGGAGTGAGCCCGTCTTTACCACACTGGAGAAATGAGATTTAGACAGCAGAGAGCTCCAGGGTCAGACTCTGTCAAAGCCTAAGTGACTGCACAACTGAGAAAAGAATGGCTGCAAGAGGAAATCAGTTTCTAGTTACACTCACTTAAACAAAATAAAGAACCTAAAAGCTCCTGATGCATGAACGAGTTGGCAATCGAAAACGCAAAGAACTTTGGCATTGCTATTGCTCCATACCGCAGTCCATTCGGTTGTTCTTCAAGCCACGACCTGTGTAAAAAGAACAGAAATTATGCTATAATTTTTACATTTCTAATCATCTAGAAGGAGACAAGACAACGTAGTAACAGATATTAAGCAAACGATTTATGTGACGGTCCATTATGGCTGAACGTGTTTCAGCCAACTTTCTGTCTTTTCTCTTCGGTAGCAGGAACATCTTGTGGTTTCTCAGGTAAAGGCAGAAAAACATCTGAAGGGTGATTCCACTTTGATGTAAAGTTGGCAGATCTGTCATTCTTTCTCTCTTTTTTAAGCTGATTCTTGGGGTTATGCAGCCTGAAACCCATCTGATCTACTCCAAGATACGTCTCTTATTTCTCCCTACTGCAGCATATCAAACTTGCTGAGTTTTCTGATCTCTCATTGCAACACCTTGATGTTTCTGATCTCCCAACACCTTTGCTACAGCTGCATGCATTTTTTTCCCACTGCACGCCTCGGCAGGTCAACTAAAAAAGAAACGGGGTGAAAAGGAGACATGGACAAAATCCTTTTTTTTCCTTTGTGCTAACATACATTTCTTCATTTAAAAGTGCATTTGTTACATTTATACACCATAAAGAGAGAAGGGATGTTATATCTATCTTAAAGTAGTTTTTATCTACTGCTAGTTTTTTCTTTCATTGAATTTCATTTGATTTGGACAGGTATTACACGTTACTGTACAAACCTATGAATTTCAGTGCACCATCTTTAGGCATTATGTTAATAATTACATCTTTTAAAATGACAGATTTTTAAAGGTTTTTGATAAATTGAACTGGTAAAAGGTGGATTTTTTCTTTATCCCAGTACTCTTTCTTTTTTTGAAAGGAGGATGTGTTTGTTAAAGCATTTATTCTACAAAGATTTTTACATTTATAAAGGTCAGCTTTACTTTGCTGCTACAGAGCTTTAATATTCTGTTTGGAACAAATTAGGCAGACAGTTCTTGCCCAAGGTACTGATTTTTATAAGCATCATCTTTTAATTTTACATAAAAAAAACACAGCAGCAAATGAAAAATAATTGGTGTACAGACCCAAGGTTTTGTTTTCAATTTAAAAGTTTGTTCCTAACTTCCTGGGAAAACTAAATAAACTGGTCAGTCTCGCATAGTAATATTTAGACAAATTCATGGAATATAAAACATTTATTTCCACTTGTTTTTGTAGGAGTATTTTGATAGATTAGCTGAGAATTTTCTCCTTCACTTTATGAGTACAGAAATACTTTAAGTGTGGCAAACACAATAATTTGCCTTTAATTTCACTTGGACAATAATAAAAAAATGAGCAACTCCCTCCTCCCCCATCAGTACAGGGGGCAGATGCTGATTTATTCATCTTTAATAAGAGCAGAATTGTTAGAAATGAAAATATTATTACAATGGAAAATGTTAGAATCACAAAGTATTTGTCTTTAACAACCAGATCTTTTGTATTTTCTTTTACTGCACAGTAAATGAGCCCACATCTCTCCAGAGACTGTTCCTGCATCTTAATCTGTAGTTAATATATTAAATTTGGCTAAATACAATGAACATTTTCATAAACAGTGACCTAATTCTTGTTCTCATTATTTAAACCAGCTTTCCTTTTTTCATATTCAAAAGATTTATACCTCCATTTCCACTAAAATAATACTCCTTTATTTGCTTAATTAAAATATTACATTGTGTTTGTTGTTAAGCAAGTAAAAAGATAAATTACAATATAATATGTTGTGACAACCAAATATATTTTGGCAAAAATGTTTGAAAACTCTTGATTTAGGGCAATGAGTTTATTTCAAAAAAACGACGTGTTAATTAAGAAACAAACCCAAGAATGGATTTTAGCTGTTTAAAACTATGCGGTCCGTTTGGCTAAAATCAGCAACACCAACCCGTGTTAACACCTGGCTGTTTGGTCCTGGGACGGTTCTCCAAATTAAAATCAAGTAATAACATCTCGCTTCTACATTTTGCAACTTCGAAAGTTGCTGAGACATCAAATCTCATGAACAACAGATGCTTGGTCAACCCTTTTGTGTTCAGGCACTATTTCCTTTAGACCTCTCTAGTGTATGTATTAACACACAGGCTTTTAAAAAAAACCCTCATCTACCTCCATTAATAAGAACCCAATCTGAACCGACTCCAGAGCCGGGCCTCTGTGGACGGCAGAGCTGGCAGAATCCAGATGAATCTAAATTAAAATGCCCTGCAAGGTGTTGAGAAGAAATAAGCAGAATCAAGTGAGCATGGATTTGTTTTCGGTCGTTGATAGCCGGGGGGCTACAGATGGACGTCTGCTTGACCTGCACTTCCAGGATCAGTCAGCCATTGCTGCGCAGAGGCTGCCGTAATGACTTGTTGGTAATTCCCAGTTGCAGTCTCCATCTGCTCACTAAAAGCATAATGAATTAGATTGTTTAAAAATGTGTAGGAAATATGCATGCAAACTGTAGTCTCAGTACCACCAGGCCTGGACCTGCAGAAGTTGGTTACGTGTAGTGAGGAGGACGAAGATAAACGTTCCTCAAGAACATTGAAGAACCTCCCACCTCATCAGAAGAGTAACAGCACACGGATTCACCTGGAGACTGGAAAAATATTCAATTCCAGCATTTTTCTGGACTAGAATGGAAGACAGAGAAATGAAGAATGTTTGAATTTTTAGAGCAGTCATTGTGCCGTTGTCTAAAGATTACGGACCATCCATTCATGCGTCCATGCAGTTAGAGATTTGTCCATTTGTCCAACCCAACTAAACCGTCTGTCCATTCCTGGTTGTTGCCAGATAATTTAAAGTCTGAGTGTAGTAGAAATGTTTTTTACAAAACAGATTGAAAATCAACTCGTAACTGAAAACATTGAGTCTGGTAAAAGTTTAGAATTTAAAGTGAGTAGTTTGTATGAACTTAGTCGATATTCTGTCAATGTCAAAAAAACACAATTTTGAAATTGTGGTGTTTCCATTAAATAAAAAAACGCAAATAAAATCACATGTGAATAAGTTTGTACACACAGTAAGTCATTAAAAACATGCAGCATCACCATCATCCTTCTCCTACTTCCCGTCTTCGTCTTTTCCACCACTAGTGACATCATGACTGGTGACAAACGGGAGTCATGTTGATCACATGAATCGAGTGATGTGGAAAAAAAAAACACATTCCCATTGCAGTTTTGTGAAATAAACTAATACTAGATTTTATGGGTTTTTTTTTTTTCAGTAGTTCCTAAGAAAAATGTTTGGTTTTGATTGTTTATTGGTTAGTCATAGTTAACTCTTGACCACCTTGACACTTTCTGTTACTGTAGAGTTGGTGGAAACATCTTGTCACCAGTATCCTAACTTTAATGAAACTTAGGTTAGATTTTGATGTTGTTACAGCAAAACGTTGCCCAAAGCTTGATGATCTTTTGTTTTGAGAGGAAGTTTAAATATGTTTGGATATCAGTGCCATCAAGACAATGAGTTATGACGAGGGTCACAGCAACATGTTCTTTCTTTGGTTATTTGGTCCATTAAAACTTTAATTTAATTAGACTTATTCAGCGTGAGGAATAACAGGAAGTACACTGGGTTGTAAAATGCTAAATGAGCATAAAGGAGGACAATAAAACAATGATGGGCAGTAAAAGTTGAAGCAAATCATTATTTAGGGATATAAATGTTTATAAGCAAAAATTTGAATAACCCAGTATAATCTCCTCATGATTTTTAGACGTGCTTTGGATTTAGTTTCGTTGTGTTCCAAGTGTTTCAGCCTGCATCACTAATTTTGAGCTGTTTCCTTAAAATCCTCGTTTTTACCTGATTTGGTTTTTCCTTCCACCTGTATTTTAAAATGTATCGTTTCTTCTCCTGATGTAATTAACAGTTTCATTCAGTTTAGACCCAAAATCTTAAGGCTTCTCCGAGAAAACCAAAGATATAGAGTGGTTTTATTTTGAGTCAAGCGCAGATCAAGAATTAATAATAATAAAAAAAAAGATTTGTTTGTTCTTCAGTCAAATTGTTTCTTCATATGTAGAAAAACTGAACATTATATATTTAGTTTGAGTTTTTCAAACCTTGAAGCACCAGCATTAAGTCAGGTCTGTGTAGACTTTGCAAGGAAATAACAAAACATCTGTTTCCAGGTCAGCTAAATAAAAATAAATGGGAACAAAGTCATTGAACACATATAATTCTTGGAAAAACTATTGCGTTTAATTAGCTTCATCAGGAACCCAGAACAGGAAATGAGGAAAAGGGTTGACATGAGGTGAATCACCAGCAATCAGCAAAACAGCATTTGCTAAAGTGAGACTGTGCTTGGAAAAAAACAGGTCACAGCAAAGGAAACAGTAGAAGAAATGGCAGAAACAAGGAAATCATAACATATAAAATTAATTAGATGATCTGAAACCTTCATGTCTAAAAAGCAGATCTGTGAAGTGGTAAACGCACTTTCAGAACGCTGAAATATCTCTGAGATTTTATTTTGACGTCTCCACTTTTAATTAGGCAAAACCAAAACAAAAGAAGATTCCCTTCCTTGGTTTCCTCCTCTGTTTTCTCTTTGGTCCAATGTCTGGTGTTTGAACATTCACGCCTAGGCTTTCAGGTGAACGAATTTGGCTTTAAGTGTGGCAAAACAATTAAATCCCAAGCTGCCTGACTAAATCTTCTTCTTTTCTTGAAGTTGTTTACTCAGGTGGTGAAAGCTCCAGGTGATCGGTCTGTCTCAAAGCACGGTGTGTGTACGACAGAAGCTGGATTTGGAGCTGATTAAACACAACTCTGCAGCGACCTCGTTCTGGAACGCAAAAGCATTGAGAGCTGAAATAAAAATGAAGCCGATCAGAATCAGTCCCCAATCCTCTCTCACGAGAGTGTGTTCATTTTGTGGCGTAACCGAGGAGAGCGAGACATGTCAGCGAATGATGGAATGCAATTTCACAACCAAGCTTATCCTTATGCGCCATTATCCGTCAATGAAATGCTCCGCTCTAATTTGGAGAGCTAAATGCAGCCCTGCGGAGCTACATATCTACCAGTCGAGTCAAACTGGGTCAGAGCCATTCCCAAAGCACTCTGAACAGATTTATCAGGAAGTGTTTTTAAAAGAAACAAAAGCCAAAAGTGATTAAAGAACCAGAAAGAAATATGGCAGATAAGTAAACAGAGGAAAAAAGAAACAAGCGAATGTTTTTTTTAATGAATGTGCAGATCAGGAACAATTTTTTTAATCGTTCAAACCATGCAAACGGTTTCACTTTAATTTAGTTTTCTGCAGATATGTCTGATGGACAATTAAGCACGAGCCACATGCAATAAACCACCTGTCACAGTAGCAGCTGAAGGTGCTAGTGCCCACTTTAACTTTCAAGATCTTCCAAATCTTTTTATGATGCCACATTTCTTTTCTTCCTTACATCTAAAAGAACAGATTATTTTTCTCAAAGTTGGCTATTTTATTAATGATTGCCTAAATTCTATATGTTGAGGGTATTGCTAAGTTGTGCCATTGCTAAATAGCTTTTTTTTTTTTTACATCAGAGCGTAAGTCTCAACCAAACTAAAACCTGGTCACCTGATCACAGGGGTAGAAATTTACCCCAGAAAACAACCGAAAACTTTGCGCTGGATGTTTGTAGAGTGAGAATAATCTCACATCTTTTTCTGTCTATATTCATCTGGGATTGTCCATCCAGACAGCTTCTAACTCTGTACTTCAGTTTTTCAGGTCAAGAGACTCTCTTTATACAGTCTACAAATTCTTGACTTACATGTCCTATTTGAATTTAGTGATGTGGCGTACTTTCTTTTTAAACTTTCTTTTTAAACTTCTGTGGGGAGCAGAGAGAGCAGGGAGGGGCGGGGCAAAGGATGGACTCGCTTTTCACAATAAAAATAATCAAAAAACATTTGATGTTATTGTAATTAAATTTTGACAGCAAAGAGCAAAGAATGCACCATGTATGACCTGGAAGAACAACCCCAATGGATCGTCTTGCTTTGGTCACACTGGAAAAATGACCATTAATAATCGGCAGCTCGTTGCCGCGGAAGTTAAGTGTTTTGAGAGGCAGGGTGACCCAGTTGGCAACAACAGCAATGCAGAATCTTTTTTCCTGTCAAACTCATTTCCTGGAAAAGGACAGCTTCTACCTGCTTGGTAATTATCTCTCTTTCTGGACAGGCAGACATCAAAATGCAAAGAGAGACAACATGTGATGTTCCTGACCAGCATGACTGGACAAGTTGACATGAGGAAAAGTAATTATTATTCTACCGTTTAGTTTCATCTTTCAGGTTTATGAAACTTTAAACTATTGCCATGTTTTATTTAGTCATAAATATTTTTATTTGTTTAAATTTTTGTAAACTATTTTTTTTTGTTTGTTGTTTTATAGATATATAAAAAAAAATGTATTTTGTAAAACTGAACACAAAAATGGAAGACATGGAGGTGGAGGGGAAGTGATGTCACATTGTTAATATGCCAAAAATCTTAAACTATCTCTACATTTTCGGTAGCTTCAATTTCCAATAACAGGGCAATAAATGATGAAAATATGACACTAACATCTTAGGGTAATTTTGAAATTTGCAAACAAAAGTTAAGACAAACCCTGCGACAGACTGGCGACCTGTCCAGGTGACCCCGCTTCTCGCCCGAAACGTTCGCTGGAGAGGCACCAGCAGCTCCCGACCCCACCAGGGGTGTTAGAAAATGGATGGATGGATGGAAGTTAAGACAGTTGTCCAACATTTTAATAAATAAGTAAAATGTTAAAATGTTACTTAATTGTTAGTAATTAACTAGGCTTTAAAATTGGATTTGGGAAAAACAAGGCTGGAGGATTTATCTGGAAACTGAGTTATTAAGAATACATGTTCAGAAATGCTTAGTGTTATGTGTTATTACTGTCATGCACTTTTCAAATTTTAGCTTCTTCTGGCTCACTGAATATCAATAAGGTTTTTATCCTCTACTGCCCCCTTCATGCTGGATGTCCAAATAATCAGTGGGTTTGTGATTGTGTTATTAGGATGCGCTCATTTCCAGATGCCCGAAAAGAGAATTGTTGTCATTTTTGGCATGGATGTAATAAATATATAGAGTATCGAAACTTCTGGTATTTTTATTTTTTTAAAAGAAAAGGTGCAAAAGTGCAACTTTTTCTTCAAAAACAACAGTAAGTGTCCCCGGTTCCTGGTGGGAACTGGCCTGAACTGTGTGAGACAGATATGACAGCAGGTCATCCTTTAAGTTTTCCTGCTTGAGTGACAGAATGACACTGTTATTACCAGGTAGCATTTGCCCGTGTCAATACGACACGTGGGTGATTTTCAGCGCAGTGGGACTTCAGCAGAGTCGCGGTGAAGAGAAGACAGATTGATGGCTTGGAGCTCTCCAGGGAGCGGACATGCAAACGCTGCATGATGCTGCGAACACAAGTTCAGCTAAAGTACAGCCTTCGGAGCATTTGTCAAGGTCACAGAACTTATTGATGCAGATGCTATCCGTCTATTTGAGGTACCTGGTAGTCACTTTGAATGTCAGACACAGAACTGTCATCTGTATTAATTCAATATTATTTTGCTGCTGTTTAAACTCTTTAAACACCAGCGACTAATGATATTTATATAATATAAAAGTTGGTTTGTCTTCTATATTTGATGCACCAATTTTGTGAATCAAAGTTCTGTTGGAAAAGTTATGAGCCGTAAATATCTTCTTTGAGGCAGATGACACACTGGGTGAGTTCAGTTGGTATAAACAGGGATTAAAGGTACATTTTCACTATTTTTGATAACTTGAAACTAAAATATAACTCTGTTTTGGGTTGCTTGATACAAAACGACATGAAGGGGATATAATTGTTAAATATTGTCAGTAGTGATGATTCGTTTGCTTCGCTCTTTTTTAATTAACTTCCCAACACTTTTGAGTTAATACAGTTAAAAGCTTTTTCATCAAAATACTAATGAAATATATTTAAAGTCTGAACTTTTGACAAAATTAATAAAATCTCATCTAAATCAGGAAAACGTTAGTATTATTTAATGTCAAAATGAACGAGCATTCTAATTTTTATAAGCATGTTCATACCATATGTTACTCAGTTTTAGTGAAAAGTCGATCATTGTCTTGTTTTTGCGTTTTTGCTCCAGTGATCTGTGAGGTTTCAAACAGCTGGAAGATAATAACGCCTCTGAATGCTAAGCAGTTGTGAGTATCTGGATCTGATGGCTGCCTCTGTTCTTATTTCCAGTTTTCATGAAGGCTGGAGAAGCTAATGTTCTGTGGCTCTGACACTTCTGCCCAAAAGGTATGACTCAGAGAAGACCTTCTTATGCTGCACATTTCTGCACAGCAGTGACGGCAGCTGCCAGTCAGTGAGCCTCTGCGTAACAACAAGCTTAGTGTGGCTTCCTCCAAGTCATTACCAGTGAAATTCATCCACATCAAATCTTGTCTGCTTGATTCTTCTTGCTAAATATTATGGCGTCTAGCATGGAAGAGCAGATTATTCATGCTGTGCTATTTTTTTGTGCAATAGAGTTTTGTGCAATGTAAATGGGGTTAAATTGCAATTTTATTGTAAAACAGTCGTAAATGTCAATATATGCCACCACAATTTTTTGTGATTTCTAATGATAAAGAGGTGTAAAATCATAAAGTGCAAGTAAAAATAACACGTGATGTTCAATAGTTACAACAGAAATCTGAAATACAAATGAATTTGTATTCTATCAATAGTTTCTTAAACAATATTTAACACTAAATGCAGCAAGAAATTTAGTGTCTCTGTGTCACTTTACATACAAACCATGAAGCACAAGAAACAAACTTCCTTCAATACGACTTTCATTTATAGACATAATTATGGTGTTAGCTGGAAGTCTTCAAAAACACACGGCTATTCTCTCCTTTCTTCCTCAGCAAGAGATAATTGCTGATTCAACAGTGTGTCACATATTTTTCTTTACATCTGAAGGATGTTCAGGCACAACCTGTCCCACATTTTATAATACTTCCACACACAGAGGTGACAGCCCCGCCCACCCGTGACACCAATTACCTGCAATGTGGAAAAAAACAAGCCTATAAGCTAAACTTAGCAGGCCAGCGGGCTGCCACGTTTTCAATTCAGAGAGAAAGACAAAAGCAAAGACTTGAGAAACTAAAAGAAGACAAAATGCATGAGGGAAGAAACATTTCAAATGTAGTGCAGGTAAAAAGCAGAAACTCTGAGAGCCAGGGGTGACATTTTTCTAAACAATAATACCTGAATACATAGGTATGAAAAAAAATAGATGTTTCATCATTAGTCATATTTTCACTCCCTTCTTTGGTAGAGTAACTATTTGATCTCATTCAAAGGTAACCAACGCTTCCATCACTCCGCTGCGACGATAGATTTTATTTTCTTGCGAGGACAAAGATGTTGTCTGTCAGATGAAATTCATTTGATCCATGGAGGAAAAAAATCAAGAAAGCATCATCTGTTATGGATAAGAGAGCTTATGAATGGTGATTGTATTTTTTAAGAACCTGAGCTTTATGTGCTGCTTTTTACCTGAGCGTTGGAACTGAGGAGACCGTTGTGGAGGGTTTTATGAGGTCATGGCAAATGCTGTAAACACAACAAGCTGTTTAGTGCAGAAAAAACAAAAACAATGCCTTTCAAAAAATATTTATTCACTGTTTTGTCATGATGCAAGCACTAACAATGTATTTCATTGGGACGTTTGAAACACTAGCAGAAATAAAGGGGTGATTTTCAATAGGCTTAATAGTGAAACAAAGACCTGCTTAATCTGCTAGTCTGAAAACAAAAACAAATGCCTGCAGCTGCAAGCCTTCCAAAATGCATCTAGGTAAATAATAAGTTACAAATAGTATGAATGCAGATGATATTCCACAGTTTAATAATATCGAATAATAAGCTATAAAACTTTTTGCAGAACATGTTCAATTCAAATTCAACTTAAAAAATCCCATTTATTCAATTTATCCTGAATTGAAATTAAGTAATGCTGAAACTCAACTATCTTCAGTCATTGTGGATGGTGATGCTGTGGATCAGAACGATCTCCTGTAGCAGTCAGTCTTCCAACACTCTGACTGAAGTCTGTTGCTCTATTACTGTCTCTGTTAGCATGACATGCTAACAGTTACATTTCTGTCCAGCAGGGAAGATATTCCTCAGTAACCACACCATTAGTTGTTAGCAGCTTCTGCTAATCCGCCTCATTTGTTTTTGCCACTCCTCTTTAAATCTCTGTGTGAATGGCTCTTTAGTCCAGCTCCCAGTTGTAAGAACCTTGTTGCCATGGTTACACATCATAACGACTGTACGAGAGTAAAAAAGTAAGAGCAAAAATGATTCCAGCTGCACAGCATCTAAATCCAGAGGGAACGTGTGACCAGACATGCAATTCTTCAACCAAATAATTCTGAACAAAAGTCCACAGAAGAAGAAATCAAAACAAGCATAAGAGAGGACTCCAATATGTTGCACTGTTAGTGGTGCGGTTCTGAACTCTGCTCACGGTGCAGCTTGTTTGTTTGTTTTTGAATATGCACAAAAAATATAGCACGAAGCAAAATGTCAAAACTTTTGTTTTACATACTCTATTACCACTTTATTACCTCTCTAATCCATTCATAAAACAACTAAACCCATATTTCACCATTAGCCAAAATTAAATAGCAACTATTTAATTTTAGCTACATTGGATGAACAATCGTTATTTCTTTAAATTTCACTAACAAAAGATGAACTAAAAACCATATGTTTATATGATTATCTGCTGGTCATTGTCTAAGTTCATGTTATAAACCTGATAAAAGAATAAGTTGTGGTTTATGTTGTGACTGAACTTATTTGATAAATTTGAACTGGTGAACTTTGAACCTGAATTATTTCAGTTTTAATTACTTCGTCTAAACTCAGAACCTTGTTGAACTTCTTGTTTACTCATGACACACAGAACCCCTCTTCCAGAAAAAAGAAGAAGAAATTGCTACAAACACATATGGGTGCCCAGATAAATCACCAGTTATGTGCTTCTGTCCTTGATATTAATTGAGATTTTACTGGCCATTATACTGTGGATGACTTTCTGACGTTGGGGGGGTTTAAATGCATAGGGCTGTGGGTTGGCCATTTGTAACGGCCAGTAATTGCAAGGTTTGTGCTGTGATGACATCAATTTATCACTTTGTGTGAGCTGTCACACAGGGAGTCGGTGTTTGTTTTTCATAAACAGAAAATATCTACACCCCTAATGAGAGAATTCAACCTTTGGCTTTTTCATGGGGGAAGAGAAAAGGCAAAGTGGTCTCGCCGTCAAAAATTCACCAGTGGATGTCTTCATTTGGGTTCCAGTGAAACGACATGCTGAAGGCAGTATTAAATCACTAACCAAACACCAATACAACATCCTAAGTCAATGTATTGGAAACTATACAGCAGGAACATTAAATCACTGATCACAAGGCGGTAGCTTCCCATTGGTGCGCTAACACAGTCCCAGGTGAGGCAGAAAACCTCCACAAAGCTCACACTTTGCCATTATTAGAGGGTGATGGTCCCTGCAGGGCGATATGACAGAGCGCTGACTAACTGTTCCTGTGTTGCTCACTATATCCTCTGGGCACACGTGTGTCATTCAACAGAAAAAAATAAAATAAAACTAATCTGGACATTATGTTGCCTGTTATGTAATTTGCTGCTACGTCACTGTGATTATTATTACATTATGTAAGCAACATGAACATTTTTTTAGTGTGAGTAAAAACAGGAAGCAGCTTTTATGGACTCCTACAACCTTTATTTCTATTCTACAAGTTTAGACAAAGGAAAACACAAACGGAAACGCACAACACACATGCAAGGTTATTGTTTTTAACTCACCACTTTTTCTGTATTTCTGTCAGTTGTTCTTCTAGAAATGCAGTCTGATGTCTAAAAAAAAATAATCACCTTCCAGCATTAAAATTTTAACTTGCTCTGATGTTTCAGTTAGAGCTGGAACATCAGGAGTCTGACAGATAATGTTTAGGCATCAACAAAGTAACTCCCAGAGTGCTGCTAATGTAAATCTTGGCACAGTGGACGGCGATGCATCTGTCAGGTCTTGTTCCTGGTGCTTGCTGGATTGTTTCCTATTTCTTAAAGGAATTATTGTCAAGCTGATAGCCTTTAAGCTATCATTTTAGTTACAGACTTGTAAAAATCTAAGGCAGCATAGTTTAAGCCATAAAGATACTTTTATCATCTGTAGCACCAAACTTGGCAGGCTGACTTCCTATTTTCTAAAGGCATTAAAGCGAAGTTACTTCTTCAAGATAAAAGCAAATTACACTAACTCCGATTTTAGTTAAGTAATAATATCTAAGTAATAAAATCTACATTACTTTAGCCGAACCTCTGTTGATGTATCTGGTACTTGCGTTACCTGCCAGTGCAGGTGAACTATTTAGTCTAATAGCGACTCAAATGGGAGATAGTCATTTGGTTTTAATTGTGTTTCTTATTCAATGGAAACACAGCGATTGTGATTTTTTTTTTTTTGACTCTAGTGGAATATTGACAAAGTTTGAAGCACATTTGTAATGGAAACGCAGCGTACAGTCTGTACATTTTTCATTGAGCATACACACATATAGAGTTTTAAATGTGTGTGATTTGTCCTCGTCGTCCTTTACATTTCAAAGTTAATAGATTTTTTTTTTCCTAGAATTATTGGAGCAGCACATATTTTCCCAACCTTTTTGAAGAATGCATGATGTTTAACTTAATAGCTTTCCAAAATAGGAAAGCCTTAAAGTCTCTTGTCTCTTCAGTCTATCATATAAATTTAGCGATAAGCTCGGGAGAACAGAAAATGGAAATTTGTGTGTATGAAATGTCATGAAATTCAATTAACTACAAAGCTGAAAGTGAGGGTTCTGCGTGCCTAGGTTTCCCTTTTTAACATATCATCGTAATCTCAAAGCTGTGGGAAAACATTTCCACTTGGCATAGGGGGGCAAATTCCCACAGCCGCTGATGCACATACACAAACAGACACACATGAAAGCCCCAATGTTTATGGATGACACAATCTCGGCATGATTGAGCCATGTGTAAGAGAGAGAGAGGATTTTGAAAACCTCAATTAGGTGCGGATGTAGCGTGGGATGATTCTGTTGGGAGAATTGCATTCTGAGTGGAAGACTAACGCTTTTTTTTCTAGTGGGTCACAAATGGAGGAGGGGGGAGACCAGAGAGGCGCTGATGTCCTGATTGGCCTCAATCGTTGCTGCTGAATGTTGGGCGACATGCTGGGAGCTCAGGGGAGACACGGTGCTTCCACTTCACTCACCGTTCATCTGCCTGGAGTCCCTTCAGCCACTCATATCAGCAAAATTCAACTGAAAAAGCTTCAGTTTGCAGTTTTTTGCTTGAATCATGTCACTTTTGACAACAAAGAACCAGAATTCAATGTATCTAATTTGGATTTCATGTGATAGACCAGCAAAAAAAGGGCATAAATGTGAAGTGGTAGGAAAATAATATGATTTTTATCGTTTGAAGTGTTAATGAGAAGGCTTTTGCAAAACTTGCGGATTTGCCGAGAAGATAAGTCAGCGTTTTGTTTCAGGTGAACTAAATAGGGACAGTTGCACTTGAAGACTGGAGTTGTTGACCCCTGATTTGACCTTTAAGGTGAGACCAAACATGCTATATGCCGCCAGAGACTGGAAAGTTACAACGTCCAAACACACCACCTCCTGCTACCACCATATTTCAGCATTGGGTCGATTAATTGAGCTAAATACTAATACGTTTTTTTAAAAACTTCTGAATTTTTCTGAAATTTTCCATTCAGTAATAATAGAGTCATACCTCATCTTTTTTGTCATTTTTTCATTCTGCATCAAAATCATGCAGAGCTAGTTAGTAATAAATTTCAATGGGGTGAATACATTTGCACGACCATAGGGAGACAAGTGTGCAAAACACAAAAGAAGTTTTTATTTGTGGCATTACAGCCGTGTACTTTTAAGTGTCCTGTCAATAACAACAGAAGCAATAAAAGAGGAATATACTAATTATGGAAACCTCAGTAACTGCCTCAGAGTATCCCCCATTTTAGCCATTATGTTGTAACTCGTGTAATGATTGGCTAATTTTACAGAGCGAGGTGCTTGCATGCATCAAGGAATGCAATCAAGAGAGCCGCTGGTAGCAAAACAGAGTTAGTACAGACAGTGACCTTGATACTGTCCAGAGAGGATACAGCAGCCAAGGCAGAACACAGAACATCCAGTCACTGAGCAGAACCAGAGCGAGAGCACCCACCTTTTTCTCCACAATTAATAACTGAGACGGGCTCTGTGAGTTCGTCTTGGATGTCAAACCTCCGGCTGCTGGAAGTTCAGAGAACAGTAGCAAGGAGGGTAATTTGGAAATGAATAACAATCACTAGGTGAGAGGGTGAGAGATTATTATGTTTTAAAAGCGCGTTCCACTGAAGTGCAAATGTGCGGCTTGATTATACTTTATATGAGCATGTTGGTACAAAATTTGCATATTTGTTTTTTTAGTTCATTAAGATTCGCAGATTCTAATTAGGGAGGCAGCGCATGTAAACAAAAGTCACATGGAGTGCACGAGGATTTCGCTCATTAAGCACTAACGCGTAATAAGGTGAGAGCAAACAGAGACAGAGCAAATCCAGTTCATACTGATTACCGAGGAGAAAATTCTAGCCTTTAATTAACTTCTCAATAGTATTCAGACTGGTATATGGCATAAATATTTGTTTTATTTCAAGCTGATCCAATTAAAACTTAAACAGATTCTAACGACCTGTACATACAGTATATATACTCCTGATATGGCTTTAATAGTGTAGAAACATTGGCTGATCTTTTAGGAATAAATGAGACAACATAAGAACAGTATGACTCAAATGTTTTCTTGGCTTCCTGCTTACTGGGTTAGAGTGTTTTGGTTGTTAAAAATTGCAAAGGTTTGACAACGGACTCCAGAATGAAACGTTTTAGAAACACAATGTCAGTCATGCTAGTGAAAATGCAAAACAATGTTTGGTGCACAGATTACATTCACCAGATCATGTGTGCACCTCAGTAGAAGTGGAGGGTTATGAATAAAAAACGCCTCGCAAATTGTCACTGCCCCCTACTGGCCTGGCATCTACACTACATCGGTTCCGGTACAAATTAAAGCTTTTTCATTCCACTGTTGTGTAAACACAATTTTTAATCCATTGAGTTTTTCATTTGTTGTTTCATGGATTCTTTTCATGTTTTTCTGACTGAATGGTTTACATTACTGACAGAAGCAGATTACATTCACCAGATCGTGTGAATGTAATCTGGTGAATGTAGATTACATTCATCAGATTGTAATCTGGTTTACAGATATGACCTTTTGTCTCTCTGTCTGTGTCACATTCTGATGTTTCATAAGGAAGCCTTATTGGAAGATGAAAAACTTACATTAAGCATAAAAAATTAAAGTATGTTGTGAATGTAGTGAATACTTTTACCTACTTATTTGCCATTTATGGGTTATTAGACGTCACTGACAACAAATTTTACCTTAGACATATTGGATACTTAATAGATATTTCTTCTAACTTTTTCTTTTGATTAGAGAGAAAAAAAATAAGCCAGCAGATCTGACTGTTAATTTATAAACTAAAATGTCTTTCTTTTTCATTGTAGCATGAAAATCCTCACCAGAAACTGCATGTTCTCAAATTCAGTATTGAAGATCATCGTCCGAATTTGAAGGGAAGAGCTGGACAGCCACGTCGTCTTCAGTGGTGAGGTGAATTTGTAGGCTTGTAATCGTAGCAAAAGTCACGGGTTCGACGAAACACAACAGACTGAGTTGAGTGTTTGAGCAGAGTATAAATAGGCCGCCTGGAAAATTAGAGGTGTGTTTTGGACGTGGCCCAGCTCCCGAACCTAAGTTAACACATTAACTCCATTTATTTATATACCACCAGTTCACAACCAAAGTGGTTTGAGGGCACAGTACAGCCGCCTCGCCCTGAGTTTACCCTCCTGTTTGAGTTGTTTGCGTTGTCAACTGTGACTTAAGTCTCTTGCATGAAGGCTCTTCTCGCTTGTACAGAGAGAATCTGAGCAGTTCATTTTAAATCCAGTTAATTTAGTCAAACTCAAACAAAGTGCGGGCCAATTAACCCTAGTCTTATTTATTGCTTCTATTTGATTATTTGAAAAGTTTAAAAGAGGAGATTTTTATGTTTTCTAACATAAAAACCAACACACTGCACTGAATCTTCACAGACAGCTCTTCAGTTCAGCCTTATCCCCACCTCTGACTCGACTCCATCAGGGTAAAAACAGCTGTACGATTCTTGGCACAATATTCCTCTGAGGAGGACAGTTTGGTTTCTTTGAAGTGACGATGCGTATGAGGTACTTATCTGTAGTCAGAGTGTTTCCTGCAGCAGATTGTGGCTGGCATGCCTTCAGTTCAGTGAAGCAGGCAGGAAGAACCTGCAGTGAACTGCTTTGAAAGAGGTCGGCGACAACATGAAAGAAAGTACATCAAGAAAGGAATTCGTAAACATACATTAAGAGTTAAATATGTTGCTCATTTAGAATATTCTCAGTGTTTACTTTGGAGAGAAAACGTCCTGAAAGTGGTATGACAACAACCGAGGATATAGCTTTAAGATACAAGATCTAAAGGAAGATTACAATAAGGAAATGCAGGAAGAGCACAAAATATAATTTATGTTGACAAAACATGAAATATGCTTTTTATTCTGGAAATTTGCACCGCCAAGGAAAAAGTTACCGCCGATAAAAGGTCACTCTAACATTTTGTTAGACCGCCTTCAGATATATGCTGTGTCATTGTTTTGAAGATTTATTTCCTCCCAGGGATGAATTAATCTTTCATTATTCGTGATGGGAGAGTCTGACCACCAAGCTTTCTCCAGAGCATCCGATTCTCCATGAGGTTAAAATGTGAGCTTTGTGTTTACCAGTCCATGGTAGAAAATGATACCTGCTGCTCAGTGAACCACTCTTTCACTGTTTGAGCCCGATGAATCCTGACATTGTCATCTTGGAATATCCCCGAGTCATCAGGGAGGCAGTAATGCGTTGAATAACCTGGTTGTTCAGTATATTCAGGTAGTCAGCTGAACTTTGACCTTACCGACAGCACAAACCAGAACACTGTCCACACAGACTGCTACAGTGTAGCAGGAATGACGGCTGCATCGCTTCAGCTGCCCCTCTTCTTACCTTGAAGCGCCCATCGCTCTGGAAGAGGGTAAATCTGGACTCATCCGACCATTTGACTTTCTTTGCTCTAGAGTCCAATGGAGTGCTTATTTTCAGTAAACCTCACTATCAGCATTTCTATTGACAATATGATTAGGCTATTTGAAATTTTGAAAATAAATTTGCTTAATGGAAACATGAAAATTAAAAAACAAAATAAAACAAAAACGTTTTGGCGTTTTGGAGTTTTTTTTTTTTTTTTTTGTTATTTCCCAAACCTGCAATGGAAACACTTTTTCGCATCACACAAATCAATTGATTAACAACCGGATGTTGCTGCCGGCAGTCGACAGGATATCGATGGAGGTTCACGGTTTTTTACTGACTTATCACGTCAGCAAACTTACTCATGTGATTTTTATTGCATTTCTTATTTAATAGAAACACAGCAATTGCAATTTTCTTTCCAACATTCGCAGAATATCGACAAAGTTTTCATTGCATCTGTAACAGTAACACAGCTACTAATTTGTGGTTTTCTTAAGACTACATTAGACTCAGTCCCAACGCCTAAGTTCCATTCAAATTATGTGTGAACATATTCTTTAACTATTAAACATACTGTTGCTTGTCTTTGATGTGATTTCACCAAACATTTAAGTGATCATTCAGAACTTTTTTTGCCACCAAAAAAAAGTCTCTAACGATGATGGATTCCCACTTTCAAAGATAGTCAAAGTACAGTATGAAGTACATATGGATTAAATGTTTGACTCTCCACTTTGGGTTACCAGTAATTTCTATAAGTTTCTATACTTTCTATAGAAATGAACAACTTCCTTTCAAAAGGAATCAAGCGGTAGTAGAACCAAACCTGACTTTGGTTCTCCGTCTAAACATGCTGCTAGCACAGGAATGAACCTTATTGTAAAACTTTATATTCACTCACAGCCCTGCCTACCTGTTTTTGTTGGGCATACTAAGCTGACCTCAAAACGTCTGCTTTCTGTTGGAAAGTAAGCCATTTTTTAAAATGCTTCCTCATTGTAGGTTCTGTCAGTAGTTTTATTTTCTGTATTGCCACGTCTTTGCTTTGTTGCTTCGTGTTCAAAAGTTTCTTTCTTCCATCAACTAGATGAGAAAGGACAGACAGGATGATATAAGTCACAGCAGCAGTCATTTTAAACCACCTTCAGTATGATAAGACAGCAGCATCATTCAGCCGCTGTTTCTGTGGCCTCCTATTGCCATATTTTACTATTATTGACAGGTGAATATTGTGAGTGTTAAATGTTATATTCATTCTGAATTCAGTTTATAACATCAGGTTAAAGTTTCACAGTGAATTTTACAGCGTAGGAGTCAAAACTACTTCATAGAAATCTTTTGCATCCTCTCCTTCAGGTGCATTTGAGAAGTTGAGGAGTTATTTTAAATATTTATATTGATTCTCAAGTTAAAGGCAGAAAGATGGAGAAGAGATGAAGATGTGTACAAAAACAGAGAGGCTTTCAGCTTTTTAAACAACGTGTTTGTCAGGTTCAAAACACCTTAGACATTATTAAACACACTGAAACAGAGACGAGACAAGAGATTGAATAACTGTGTACTCGCGAGGAGAGCAGCAGGAGACCAGGTTAGTTACAAGTCTCCTACCTACTCTAACCTGGTTCTGCCGCTTCCTCTCTTTTTATTCCTTAGGGTGGTCCCTAGTTACATCAAAGCTGTAGCCTCTAAGGGGGGGGGGGGCACACAGACTACAGCTCAGTACCTTTCACACTTTGGTGTGTGTCTTATCTAAAGCAAAATAGTTTCAGTGGGCCTCCCTGCTCATCCGCTCCGGGCCCCAGCCTTCCTACTCCTCCGATGGTTCCAGGTGCAAGGTCACTTGCACAGAATACTCCAACTACGATGTTTCTGTAGAAGAAAAGACTCTTCACATAGTTCAAACATAGATCACTACACACATCTATTAAGTAAGTTCAAACCTAAATACCAAGATGTACTTAATATAAAACACAATAGTAATATAAAGAATAAAATTAATGAGAGTTATGTATGATAAATTATATACATTTACCCCAACAATATCCTTTGTTGGCAATGACAGAGGTCAAAGGTTTCTTAAGTCTTCACATCGTTGCTGGAATGTTGGCCCATTCCTCCCAGCAGATCCTCTAAAGCAGTGATGTTCTGGTTCTGGCGGCGGCAACACGGACTTTCAACTCCCTCCAAAGGTTTTCCATGGGGTTGAGATCTGGAGACTGGCTAGGCCACTCCAGGACCTGGAAATGTCTGGCACTGCAGGATCTGAGTCCCTGGCGCCGTAGTGTGTTACTGACGGTAGCCTGTGTTATGTTAGTCCCATTCTTCTGCAGGTCACACTCTTAAGCCTTCCCGGTAAGGTCTATTCGGGGGTGCTGGAGAGGAGGGTCCGTCAGATAGTCGAACCTCG
>CAEGAE010087664.1:0-12595 GCA_903067095.1 Girardinus metallicus | reverse complement strand
ACACAAATTTGCTATGTATGTTTATGTTTCTAAACATTGTTCTCATTCATAGTCATTTTCTGAAGATGTGTGAGTGTTGCTAAAAAAAGAAATTTAGCACAGGTCAGGGTACAGGGTGTGTACAAGAGCCAGAAATGTCAACACCTCGCAAAATAATTGCTAAAAACCGACAGTGACAAATAACCTGACTAAAACTTCAAGCATATATTATACTCTTGTTATTCTATGAAATGTCACTGCACTTGTAACATTTATCAGTGTGCACAACAGTTGCCATCTCAACTAATAATACAAAGGAAACATAAAGGAGCCTTCTTTGCTCTCCGATGCACTTTAGCCCTGTGCTACGGTCCTCAGAGAATCCTCCATTTTCAGAGCCAGATGCCCTGGATTGGGTCGGTCTGGAGAGTGTGGTGTTTCTCCTCAGGGCAGTGTTTGTCATGTCGGGGAATCTTGTTATATACTCCACGTTCCTCAGCCGTGTGATAAGTCATCGTTATGGCTCGGAAACCTGGCAACCCAGTGATAAGGGAGCCATGTTCAATCACCACACCAGCCAATATTTCAAATTTGATATTGTTTTCCTGTGGTACAAGTTGCCTCCCTTCAGTCTACATATACACACACTTCAGACGCATAAGGCCACTATTTTCCTGCCCCTGTCTTCTTCTGTCTACGCTGTACTTTCTGTCTCTCTCCCAACAGGGAGTGAGAGTACGAGTGGTGTCTGTAACCCTGTTAGAAAAGAGGAGGTAATGTTAACACAGAGCAGTGCCTGTCATGCCAGCAAGACATAATGTTCTTTACTAAGAAGGAGGAAGAAGGATTATTCACAAGAAAAGAAAAACACTCCTCAAACTCAACCTTCTAAATATACACACAAGCTCAGAAGTAAAGCTTATTTGAGCCGTAAAACAGCTGCAGATGACCTGATGCAAAAGTGTTCAATGCAATTTACCTGAACTCACCAGCCTATTTATTAGGCAAACCTCCCCAATTACATAGCATTAAGCCCCAATTTACATGGAGCTGGTTTTCAGTGAAGCCATAACATTTGTGTTGCAATCTAAACGTTTGTTTACACGTCTCCAGCGATCGGATTCTCTGACAGAGTGGAACTTTTAGGGGACACCCCCCACGGAGGTGTAAAGTACTACGCAGGCGTGAAATGCAAAGTTGGAGGATGGGGTGAAGGCTGAGGGTCACAGCATATGCACGTTTTGATGACATGCTCACATCACAGTGCCATATTGTGTCCAGGCATGACACTACAGCAAATTCGAGGTGTTTTGGTGGTTTCATCTAAAGGGTGACGCAATGCCATCTAAACGTGGAACTTCACCCCAATCACCGTCCAAAAAAAACAGAAGTTTCCAAACATTGGTCTTGTGTAAGCAAAGCCTTAAGGAAGCTATACATGTGGATTTTTTTTTTTTTCACACAACTGCATCATTTAAATGTCATGTTCTACCAGAGTATTATTGCTCACCATACACATCTCTTTATATACCCGTATTCTGATGACTTTTTATATTGTACCATGTCCCCAGGCTCATATCATGTTAAGGTTTTTTTTAGGTTTCTTTGACATGCAAATTATTTAACTGCAGCCCAATAGCCTCTACAGACTCTAACTGAAAACCTTTCGGATCAGTCTGTCCTCTCTCCATTCTCTGACATTTTTTTAAAAATATGACTTGAAGAATTAAGGCAGTTTGAAAAGCAAATGTGGGATCAGCCTGTTAGTAGCAATATGTACCAAAAAAAAAGTGTCCTGTGAACAGGTCAGCTCTGGACAAAAGAAACAAACTTAAAGTCAATTTGTCGCAAAAGAGGAAAAGACTCCCCTAAGTGCTTTATAATCCAGGCAAACTGAAGAAGGCTTCTCCTCTGAGAGCATATCTTTACATATCTGTAAAGATATGTTAACATGCTCACAAGCTTTGTGTAAACATTCCTACTCACAGTCCCTTCTTTGTTTAGTCATTTAGAGGCTCTTCTTGACGATACCTACCAAGAAGCACAGGCACCAGGTGGGGTCTGATCACATCTGACATGTTAGAGGGCCTGTCTTACTCTCACAAGCATCATCCCATCAACTCGTTGTCCTCTAAACTTTGTGTAAGCTCCCTACGTCTGTCTAACTCTCATAAAAAAGGGGGAAAAAAGCTGACGGGTTCAGCTTGGGAAGGCAATGCTCCTGCGGCTGTGTTTATACAGCTTTAAGAGAAGGCAGTTGAGCAGGTGCATGGTGCTGTAAGTACAACCACAATCCACCGCTAAGAGGATTAAAAGCTAGGATGATATCTTTCTAGTAAATAACATTTCTCTGTAAAGAAAATACAGCAATAATGGAGCTCTTCTTATTCGCCTCGCTTCATCCTCTTTGCATTGGAAGACAAAAAGTAAGTATGAGGAAGGGGAAAATGAGTTCATATGTTTTAGAAAAAAAAGAAGAAAAACAGGTTAAGCTTTTCCAAACTGGCCTATGTAATGGGGTTGTGTTTGGAGGGTGTAGAACTAGGAGATAAATAACATCCCAGCTGAAATATTTACCTCTTTCTACTCTATAATCCCAAAAGCGATAGCCCAAAAAGTATGGATGGTGTGGATCACAAGCAGTTGAAATATATACTAACTTCTCTCAGAGAGCTCCATTCATAGGCAAACTAAGCTCCTGTGCAATATCGCCTTCCAAACTGGCAAGGATGGGATGCTCAGAAAAATTGAGATGTATCATTGGAAATCCTTTTTCTTTTCAGTCATAGGTCTTTTTAGCTGACAAGTGTTTCAGGTGCCAGAAAAGTAGGCCACAAGTTTTTTTTTTTTTTTTGCTGCTACTCCAAGTTTGTGTCATGGCCCCCGGGTCATAGGAGTGGGATTCAGACTCAATGGTCAATGGAGAGGTTATCTTGTGCTCATAGCAGGGCTTAGGAGAATCATATTAACAGCAGAGCACCTGGCCTGAGTTTTACATGTGACCAGCCCGACCTGTTCTTGGATGTCTTTCTCCTTGCTTTTCATTTCTCAATTCCTCTGAAGCAGCGTTCCATGTCGACTTGGGAGTCCGTCTCCTCGCCTCTGCTTATAAAGAGAAAAGTGCTGGATGTTTACACCTGCTAGGACAACTCAAAGCCTGGGGGTGGAGTTTGTGAACTGCCTACTCTCTCCACCCGACTCCTCCCTCTTCTATAGGAAACAATCGGCCTGTTACGAAGCCATCAATGGCTCTCCCAGCTGGAGTTTCCCATTTGGTTGCCGAGTGGAGATGGGACACAACTGTGCATTTGTGCGTACGAGTGTGTGCATGTCCGCAGCCAGTGTTGTGATGAGCGCTGTTCAAAACACACTCTAGGACCCAAGTGGATGGGTGGGGCAGTGGACTCTTTTCCACCTCATATCACACAATGTGTCCAATTCTGTTACCCTCTGGAGTGGAAAGAAAAAGAGGGAAAAGTCCTGATCTTGAGTGTGTATGAAGGCCTAGATCAGTGACCCTGGAGGACAATAGGGCCTCTCATGAGCAGACCCTCCACTAACTCTCCAACATGACTAAGTTAATCCCCTGAGCCGACCATCTTACCATTAGTACTCAAGAGTTGAGTTAGCCTAATTGCATACAAAAAAGCATGCTTCAAGTAGCAGCAAACCAGCAGTGAACCGAAACCTAAATACAATGTTACTGCTGTGATTTGTACTGGGAAGCCACCGCAGGGTAACATTTCTCTTGGAAAAAACAGGGAATATTATTTTTTGCCCAATAAGAACACTGTTGCATAGATGATATCCAATAATAAATTAATATATTGTCTAAAATACACCTTATGTAAATTGAGCAGCATGTATTATGAGTTAAAACTCATCCGTGCATGAATTACAAATCCCTGGGAATGTTTTGTAAGAAAGTATTCTAATATAGAAATCAGGCATAACATTATGACCACCTGCTTAATAGTGTGTGTCTGCTGCTTTTTCTGTATATCTTTGCTTCTTGCATCCCAAGCAGTTGATGCACAAATCTGACTCCAAGATGGCTGCAGCAGCTCTTTCAACACCTGTCATATGCACTGTGGTGCCATCAAAATTGAACTTGTTTGTCCATCACATCTGACAGAATGTTGATTGGACTGTGATCTTGGGAGTTTGGAGGTAAGGTCAATACCTTAAATTTGTTCATGGATTCCTCAAAGTAATCATGAGGGATTTTTACTGTATGCGGGTCCTGCTGAAAAAGGCCACTGCCATGAGTTAACATTGTTTCCATGAGAGGTTGCAAATGGTCTACAAACAATGCTTCGGTACATGTCAAAGAAACATCGACGAGAGTGGCAGAACTCAAGATTTCCCAGCACAACATGGGTGAAAGGATTACACTTCCTCTACAGGCCAGGAGTTCTTCCTGTAGGGAATCTGAAAAACACTGGACACACTTACAGTATTTGATCATTAGCATCTGTAAGCCCTGACCTGCTCCTCCTGGTTTATCACTTCTTTTCTTGGGCCACTTTGGATAGATACTGACCACTGCAGTTTTGGAACACCCCACAACAAAAATAGTTTTGTTCCAGTCACCTAGCAATTACAATGTACTCCTTGTCCAGCTCACTCAAGTTCTTATGGTTGCCCATTTAGTCTGGCTCTAACACAACAAAATTAAGGACAAAATGTGAACTTGCTCTCTACTAGCAGTCATTTTCAATAAGTTACTATTTGTTCTGTTAGGCTTGAATGTTAGTGCTTAAGGACCTTTTGAAAATAAACAACCTTTCAATAGGTAAACATACTTTTCATTAAGCCATTTTTTCTATATTAAATATGTTATTAATTGGTGTGATGTAATATCTTATTCTAAAATGTGTTTTCATTAGCTGTAGGCATAAAATCCTCATAACTGACAGAAACAAAGGATCAAAAACATCCGTCTATGTGAATTAATCTATGCAATGTGTTTCACTTAGCAATTTGATTTACTAACATAAATGAGCTTTTCAATAATTTTCTAATTTATTGAACATGACTGTGTATTCCACTCACTAATAGGTGTACTGAATAGGCAGTCAGTGTTATTCACTTCACTTGTCAGTCGTCATAATGGCCTAATTGGTACATCAGTTTAAGTTACTACGGCATTAGTTCTCTAAGTATTTCACAGCAGGTTAACATAAATCAGGAAACCAAATATTCCATTTTATACACAATTTCCCAAAAACACAGATCTCAATGCCCTTATTATGATTACAGTCACAATATCCCTTGAAAGAGAAAAGTAAAGGGAAAAGAATGAGTTAGGAAAGCAATAATCTTATCAAATCCATGGAGGGCCATTACAAGGCTTCAGAACCTCTGCCAGCAGGGATACAACACATACCAAAAGATCAGAACTTTTCTACATTAACCAAAGGGAAATATTCAAAACAGAGCTACTGGGCTTTTTCTGTGTTAAAGAAACCTAAAATAACAGCAGAAAATATACTAAAACCAAAATGTAGTCTCAACTTTCTCTGTCAGGAAATGATCATTATGAAATATGTACCTTTCTACAAGCTAGTACCTCCCTTGTTTGAAACCCCCCCCAACTATATTATGATTTGCTATGTACCCAATAGCCCACCCCATCTTTGGATAAGCTACCACATTGGACTGTCAGGAAAAAAAAAAACTTTTCCCAGAAAAGATGAGTATGGTAAGCTGGATAGGAGCTTATCATTTGCATGTTTTCACTTTACAATCTTGAATTTGCCTATTCTCATGTCAGCATACGGTCAGGACAAGATCAGAATGTGACAATTGAGTGTGACATAGGTTATGGGTCCAGTTGCTCTTGAGATAGCTGCATATCCATGAATATATGAGTCCTTTCTTGGTCGTCTGCTTGATGTAGAAATCCATTTGTGTGAAACATAAGCCCAAAACATGAAAACAAAAATGTCTAGCAGGCCTGCTAGACATTTTTACCCCCCTCATCTTTGACGACTCCCTGCTTTTCTTCTCAGCACTTCACACCTCTCAGCTCTCAGCCATTATCCAGCCCCTTCACTTCAGAGGACTTGATCCCACAGCCTCCCGCCTCCAAACTCCATCTTGTCCCTTTCAACACTTCAGGTGAGGAATGAGCTACAAAAAATCAAGGTGCGAAAGGCTTCAGAACCAGACAGCATCCGCTCCAGGCTCCTGGGGTGCTGTGCAGACCACTGTATGGTATCATGGGATTAATGTTCAACCTGAGCCTGAAGCTAGGAGAAGTACCACACCTGTGAAAGACCTCCTTTGTGGTTTCTGTCCCAAAAACCAAATATCCAAACGACCAGAGTAGCAAATGGCCAGTAACCCTGACTTTACATCTATGAAGACTCCTTTCCCATCTACACTTCCTGGTGAGGTCTTCATTGAATCTGCTGCAGTTTGCCTACCAGCCTGGGATTGGGGTGGATGATGCCATCATCTACATTCTGCACCAAGCTCTGACCCACCTGAAGAAGCCTGGAAACACTTTGAGAATCAAGTCCTTAAGAATGTTTTCAGCCATCTTCTATGGTGTTATATGTTGGAGCAGCAGCTTACTTGCAGTTTAGGTGGTGGGAGACAGAACTCTAGCTAAAATAACATCACTGATGGGCATGCATGAAACTGTTGCTGAACTGGAAAGCCCCTTCGGGGCCAGGCTGCTGCATCCTTGGTGCACAAAGAAACATCATTGTAGATCCTTCCTCACCGCAGATGTTAGACTTTGGCCTTCACTGCTCCCAACGAATTCAAGAGTTCACATCCATGCTGGTTATTGGTACAACTTTACTCATTCTGAATAGAGTTTCTGCTCTTGTAATTTGAAAATGTAGTAGTTGATGACTTTCCCACTTATTATGCCTTTGTATTCTAAACCACCAAAATGCCACCAAAAATCTAACAGGAATAAGAAGTATAAATCCCAGCTGCCAAATCAGACATTTATAAAAGTCCAACCAGTTCTTTGCAATATGCATATGCATACATACTGTGATGACAGATTTGTGATATGTTGCGTAGCCCTGCTTTGTAAGATTGTTTCGCCCTTTGACTGTCAAAACAAATTAGAATCCCTTTGACTAAGTAACCAGTGTGTTTATGTCCACTACCAGTGTCTTGATACATTTTTGAGAGAGCAGATGGATGTCTTTAGATTTTAAACAAAATAAAATGCCTATGTTGACAGGATAGCCAAAATCTCTAATTGTTTACACTACATGTCACTACAGAAGCTAAATATCAGCTTAGAGATTATAAACAAGTGTAGTACTTTAACTTTATGTGTTAACATTTGTCAGGTATTTTACCGTGTGCAGGTAAGAGCTTATTAGAGATTAGTCAGTAAAACAGCACAGCAAGGTGCAACCTTTTCTTCCTCTCTCACACACCCTCTTAGCCCTCCACCCTCCCTCTTCTTTACCTTCCAGACTGACACAATGCATCTCTTTTATCCAAAAGGTTTCAAAGGTTCTCTTCTCCCTGAATACAAAACACTACTGCCTCTTGAACTTTGATGGTGGCTAAAAAGAAAAAGAAAGCCAGAAACACCTCTGTATAAAGACATCACAGACAGGGTTCAGGTGTAGTTCACTTGAACTCCATCCATATTCAAAGGGTTTTGCCACTTTCATTTCTAACTGTTTTTGCTGTGGAGATGGAGAGAGCCCCATGGTAGGGGTTCATAAACACATGACAGGTCTGTTTCATGGCCAGTGGAAAATGGGCAGCAATAAGGGACTCAATCTGGAAAAGCTACCTTAAGGCCCCAAAGACACTGGCAAAATCATTTTAATTAGCATCTTGTCTTTAATTCTACAAAAGAAATATCAAAGAGAGCAGAGGATAAAAAAAAACAAGTATGGATACAAGGCATTGAGGCTTTTTGGCAGTACTTAGTTTGGGAGGAAAAGTCTTTTAGGAAACGATAGTGGGTTTTAAAATAAGCCATTGATTACTCTTTCCCACGTACTTTAATCAGCCTGTACTGACACTTTACCACTGCCAGAGAAGGACACCCCATTGTCTTGGAGATAGAAAACACAAGAGTTTAGGGGGTCCATATGCCACACTAATTGTTTATTGACTGTTCACAGCAAGGAGGAAGATAATTAGGGTCATTAACTAGTGTAACTAAGCAGACACAAGTTGTCAATTCCAGATCCCACCAGGCTCGTTCACTCTATTGTAACAAGCTGAGTGGGATAACTGGTGTCTTTCCATGGGAAAACAGCTGGAGAAAGCACTTCTTCTTTGTTTTCATTATTCCGCTGCCTTCTCTGTTCTTCCTCCTCTTCATTCCGTTTTTGTTTATTTTTCCTCCTACAGAATGGGTCATATACATCCCCTCGTCAGCCATCATCCACTCCCTTTTTAACCCCTTGGATTTCAGATCTTGACGTGAAGGCAAACATACTTGCAGATCCGTAGAAAATGTGCAGGGGTGGCACGGCGTATTAAAGGCAGTTACTGTTATAGTTCAACTTAAAAAATGCTGATGCAATTTGCAGGCATAAAAACGGGTAACTATCATATACATAAAACATTTTCATATTTTAAATTATTATTTGCATAATGCATATAAGACTATATAAGTGTACAACAAAAGAAGAGCATAAGCTTTGCATAAGTAGTTTACACTTTGCTAAGTTCTTTTTGGTAACTAAAATTGACAGACTGCCTAATTCATTGATAGCCTAGATAATGGAGGAAAACAGAAATATCTCTTTACAAACATAGCAAACAAACAGAAAATTTCTAATTCCACTCTATCTCCAATTCAAGATGAAAACCTGTTATAAAGTCAACTAGCAGGTTGTGGAGAAATAATATAAATTAAACATTTAATTAAAGTGGCTCTTAAGTGTCCCCTTTTTCACTTTTCTGTGTCCACAAACGTCCACTTCAAAGGTTATGAGAAATATTTCTGCAGGAGGCTCACACTTATTATTAAAAGAAGGGGCAAGTTTGGGTTTTCTCCAATGGAATCTGTATTAAACGGGTGTCGAGGAGGTGTTGAAAGGGTCCACGGGAAACTGGGTTTTGCAATGACGCCTGTGGGTGCTAAGACTCTGGATCGTGTGGGCAAAACCATCAGTTACTCCCAGATGTTATCAGGTCCACTACAGTGGTTATGCCTCAGCTCATTAGGGAGGGACAAACACACAGCTGGCGAATGCATTAGAACACAGAAACCATAACTAGTATAAAAAGGCTATAGGGGATTTTCTACTCCATGTCAAATGTGTGCAAGTGAGACTAAAACAAAAGGTATGAGTGAAAGAACAAAAGAGATACATTGTGATGTGTCTGTGTTACTTCATGTTATCTATGCTATCCTGTTCTATTCACTTCCATGAAATAGACAATAGAGAAGTATTCATAACCCTAGAACTTTTTCAAATTTTGTTACAACAGTCATGAAATTTCAATGCATTCTTTGTAATTTAGTTGATTGAACAATATAAACTAATTTGAAGTGGAACACTGGACGGAAGGTAAATTATTATTTCTTTTTTAAATAAAATATATAAAAATGGAGTTGTGCATTTTTATTGAGACACACTGAGTTTGTACTTTGTAGGAACCTACTTTAGTTACAGTTCTTTGAGAGTATGTGTCTACCAGCTTTACAATGTTTTAAAAACATTTTTTCTTTTGCAATGTAGCTCAAACTAAGCCAGATTGAATGGAGTGTGTCTGTAAAAAGTAATTGGCAGGGTTTTGTCATAGATGTCCAGTTGGATTTATGGTCTGGACAACTGAAAATATTTTTGATCTAAACTATTCCAGTGCCTGTATGTCAAGGGTTATTGTATTGCTGGAAGGCAAACTCTAATCCCTTTCCCAAGTCGCTCAGCGCACCATGTTTTGCTTCTTTTATTCTCTCATTAACTCAAACCACCATTCCCCAAGATATGTTGCTAACCACCACTACTATGTGGCACGGTTTGAATACTGTGTTGATTTTTTACAACAGTGCATTTGGAGGTAAATTATAAAAAGCTAAATTTTGCTCTCATCTGGCCAAAACTTTTATCAGATGAGTATCTTCCACATGCTTGCTTTTTTTCCCCAACATATCTGGCAAATTCTAACAGGACTTCTTTTTGGCTTTCTTTCAACAATGGCTGCTATTTCTGCAGTCTTTCCAGATTTGTAGAGTACACAGCTGTGATGTCAACAGATTCTTTTACCTGAGCTGTGAACCATTCGGAGCTACCATTGCACAACTGGTAGCTTCTCTGATTAATGCTGTTTTTGCCAGTCAGTTTTGAGGGACAGCAATTTCATGGTTGCCTTGCAGTTGTGCCATTTTCTAATGACGGATTGAACGGTGCTCTGTGAGATGATCAAACCTTGGCTAACCCTGATTTAGACTTCTCTGCAACTTCACACTGACTAGTCTGTCATCCAAAATACCAGATATACAAAGAAGAAAAATCAAGGATGTTTTTAAATAAACAAAAAGTTTAAACAAAAAGATGTCAAAAAATGTCATTGTATTGCTGGAAGGCAAACTCTAATCCCTTTCCCAAGTCGCTTAGCACCCTAAGCAACTTGGGAAAAACACAGAAACAGGGGACACTTAAGAGCCATTCTAAAAACCAAGCCTTTTCTTCTTGTCTTGGGGACCAAAGATAATCCTGGAAGAAATGGATGATCAATGAAAAAAATGATAAAACAAATTGATAGGACATGTCAACAGTGGCCTTGGCCTCAGGCAGGAGTCGCCGTGTCACAACATCTTATTTTGGGTGCCACAGGCTCTTGAGGAGAAAGACCAAGGGTCAAAATGCAACAACTTTAAGTGACACCCCAGGCCTTGCTTTTCATGACAAATTTTGACAAATTAATATGGATGAAAATTTCCAGATACATACCGAATTATCTCAATATTTAGTTAAGATTGGTATTGGAGGGCCTGTATAAATCAAACTCCTCTGTCGTACACTGACAGATATTAAGTTAAATGTATTTAACAGCACAGCAGCTGACAGTCTTCTTCAACTGCATGCCTCCCCGTTTAGTCTATTTCCTAATTTCTTAAATAATGCTTCCTTATTCATAGCAAGCTTTTTCATCCATAATGGATCAATATCATATTTGATTTTGTTTGTTGTGTGCCAAGTGTCAATGTGCACAAGTCAAAGGGAAGCAGCCCTTTGTTTCATCCTATTAATAAACATTTAATATTTTATTTCCTCCACCAAAGGGCCTCTGAGACGTCACTATGTTTAACACCCGGTGTCTGTGAAAGTTTGAGCACTTTCTCTCCCTCTCTTTCTTTTCCTCAATCCCCCTTTTCTGTCTTCTGGGTTTGTTTGCAACCAAAGCGTCTGCATAGGACTGTGTTTCTGTAACTTATTTAAAAGAGGGGTTCGTTCTCTTGAAAGCAGTTCTACCCGCAGGACCGACCATGGCTTTGACTCAACTCTGTGTATGTCTATTAATAAATTAGCTATTCTGTCACAATCTGAAGGAAAGATTCAATTATTCACAAATTGCAGCGCATAATTCCATCAACCACATTTTAAGCAGGGCTATGATTTTTTTTTTTTTTTGCCATTTTACTATGGGTAATTAAAGCAGTAAATCTTTTTGTGGGGCACATAACACCGACTCTTTGGTTCATGATACGATAAAAAAAGGAAAACAATACGCATTTTCTGTTATGGTGTAGCCAGCATTAATCAACAGCTCCAGGTATGAATATGCATGCAGTGGTTTAGCTAACATCTCTTATTGGAATATAAATCACCGAGTTATTGGCAATCTTTCAGCTGTGGAGGATTGGAGCAGGCAGGCGGGAGCACAAGGGTAAGGGAAAGGAGTAGAAACATATTGAAAGGGTGAGGATGGAAGGGAGAAGTTAGGGCGAGTGGGTGTGAGCGTTTGGAAAGACAAAGGATTTTTAGTTCTGTGGCTGTTTGCTATTTGCACGCCTGATAAAAATACAGATAGGGAGATCAGTTTACCACAGCGAGTGTGTCCTCTGGCTCTCTTACACTCGATTTGGGGATACCGCATTAATTTGGGGAAACATGCTCAGCATCTCTGCCTCTCTGCGCCTCACACCTTCTCCATTCTCTCCCTCTAGATGAAGACTCAGTGTGCTCACAGCTCCTTTTCCATATGTCTCAGCTGAGACAAAACTGCCTCTTAGGGTTTTTCTTTTTTTTTTTTTTTTTTTTTTTTACAGTATTTTTCTCTAGTCACACATTTTGCCCATGGTCGCTGCAACAACCCAATTAACAGGAAGCCCATAGCTCCCCCAGGTCAGATAAAAACATCCCTCCACCTCCTCTCCTTTCCTCTTTCTTTCCTTGTCTTCAACTCTCTTTCTCTCTGTCTCGCATATAGCAATGCACAAACCCTCTAACTGGGCTCTCTGCTGCCTCGCCTGACCTTTCTGAACTTTACAAAGATAACAGCTGCTCAACATTCACTTACACTGACATGTACAATGCCAACAACAATACTGTACCAAACAATAATTGGCCGAACGGGCGTTCGTGTGGACGCAAACAGTCAGGCTCAAATCATTCTCATGAGTATTTAACTCAATAGAATTTCATTCAAGTTCAAATTATAT
>CAEGAE010087658.1:0-38313 GCA_903067095.1 Girardinus metallicus | reverse complement strand
GGTGAATAACGACGATGATGATGATGCAGGTGAATAACGATGATGATGATGATGATGATGATGCAGGTGAATAACGATGATGATGATGATGCAGGTGAATAACGATGATGATGATGATGCAGGTGAATAACGATGATGATGATGATGATGATGATGCAGGTGAATAACGACGATGATGATGATGCAGGTGAATAACGATGATGATGATGATGATGATGATGATGATGATGCAGGTGAATAACGATGATGATGATGATGATGATGATGATGCAGGTGTTCAGCCAATTCCAGCAAATGAATCTTCAGCTGCAGAATTTATGAAATAAAAGACGACAAACCCGATAAAAACCACAATCCAACCAGCAAAAACCTGCACAAAACAAAACAACCAACAGCAGCAGAAATGATGCAGCTGACAAGGAAAAACCGACCAAAATAAGAGCAGAAACTCGGATCAGAACCACCGGGCTGCACCTGAACAGAACCAAACTCATGTCGGTCCTACAACGGAGCCGCTGGTCGAATGTTTCACATAAACCTGGAGAAAATATTTCAGTGGTTTTCATTCTGATCTAGAAAGATTTAATTTGTTTCAATGATTGTTTCAAAAGTTTCTGGTTTCACCAAATTCAACAAACATTCGGCTTCATATTTAATGTTTCAACTGAAAACCTGAACCAGAAAAACACTAAAGAAAATCCCACAGATGAACTTTCAAAGACCAATAATATTTGAGTAAATAAAACCGAAGCAACAAAAACAGAGATCAGAAAAGTGAAGTTTTATAAAAATAACCTGCGAGTTTCCAATGTTAAGAAGTGAAACCAGTCAGAAACTGTTCAGTTTATTACTTTATTAATAACTGGTGCAATTGAAAACACAAAAATAAAAAAAAAAATCAAGTAAGAATACATTTGCATATTATATCATAAAAACAACAAATCCAAGGTGGTTTAGGACGGAATCAAAACTTTAGTTATTTTTTCCAAACTGAGATGAGAAATGAATGAAACGATGCGAAGCTCCGAAGGCCACGAGTGTCAACATGTCCAGACGTCCCTTAAAATAAACTCCATGAAAACGTTTCGGTAAGAAGCTGCCGTCTTTGGCTCACGTAAACCTGCCTGAGAGCGGAGACGTCCTCCAGGACGTCCCCGTACGGGGACAAAGTCCTCACAAGGGGACAAAGTCCTCGTACAGGGACAAAGTCCTCATACGGGGACATGGTCCTCACAAGGGGACATGGTCCTCACAAGGGGACATGGTCCTCGTACGGGGACAATAGTCCTCGTACGGGGACATAGTCTTCACAAGGGGACATGGTCCTCGTACGGGGACATGGTCCTCATATGGGGACAATAGTCCTCACAAGGGGACAAAGTCCTCACAAGGGAACAAAGTCCTCATATACGGGGACAAAGTCCTCACATACGGGGACATAGTCCTCCTACAGGGACATGGTCCTCGTACGGGGACAATAGTCCTCGTACGGGGTCAATAGTCCTCGTACGGGGACAATAGTCCTCCTACGGGGACATAGTCCTCACAAGGGGACATAGTCCTCGTATGGGGACATGGTCCTCGTACGGGGACATGGTCCTCGTACGGGGACAATAGTCCTCCTACGGGGACATGGTCCTCGTACGGGGACATGGTCCTCGTAAGGGGACATGGTCCCGTCGCCCCGTCTGTCCAGGCAGCTTTACGTTCGACGGCCTCAGCGGGAAAAGCTTGAGATAAAGTCATAGCTGCAAAAGGCCAAGGCACAAATAACTAGTAGCAATCAAAACGTCCAGTAACTTTACAGGCTGAGAGCCGGAGGCGCCGCTCAGAGCACCGTGGAAACAAACATTCAGGAAACAACGATTCATCCAGCCGTATTGCCTTCTGAACTACATAAATGCTCCTTTTCATTCACACAAAGAGGAACGGCGTGAGTTTGACGCATGCTTGTCCTTATGAAACAGTTTGATGCCGTCACGGTTTTTCTTTTCAAATTATCCGTTAGAGCGGGCCGGCGTTTATCCTCCTGCAAATAAACTAAACACAGTTTAGCCGAGTCCAGGCGTCTCAGTTTCACTCATTCATCAGCAGGACGACGCGCCACAAGACATAACAGGTTTGTTCAGAAATTGTTCTGTGGAAAACGCAGCGTTTCCGCCGCACTGTAAAAATCAATTCCACTTCAATATGTTCATCGACAAAAATGAAAGTCCAAGAAACAGAGAAACTACAAACAGAAACAATCTGTATGGACAGAAGCAGAGTTTGCACTTTAAATGGTAACTAAACTATTTAAAATATGGTAAAACTCTGAAGGGAAAATTAAAAACCAATCAATGAAACATATTGATCCAGTTCTGATGTTCAGTCTGAAAGTGACAAAATACAAAAAGCAAATTACAATTAACCAGCAAAGAAACAAGCGAGAAGGAACTTACACTGGATTCAGACGTTTTCATCTTTAAATCCGTTTAAATCAAAGCAGCGAACAGCAGGTCATATCTTAAAACATTTAAAATCTCATGAATGACGAGGGAGAAACGGCAAAACGAACAGAAAATATTTGATTTGAAAACGTCCAAACGCAAAGAAATTACAGGTTACAGTTGTTTTTATAAAATATCTGCTGACCAGATAAAATAACTGTTTGGATGAAATATTATCGTTATTGTAGCTTTTAGCAAATCGAAACAATCGAGGTGATTCTAACTGATCTGATTTAAATACCTTTAGTTTGATTACAAATCAAACGAGTTCTGACAAACTTTTAACAAATGTTGGCTTGTGTTACGGTAACAGGCAGTTTGCACTAAATTACCTCAATTTATGACTTTTTCTTTACTTTTTGCTTCTCTTGAAGAGGTTTAAATGAAAAGACATGCAGTAACAATTAAATAAATAAAGAGCAAAAAAAACGGACAAAAGTTTGACGTAACAAAATCGATTTAGTTCAAGTGAGAATAAATTAAAGTGACAATTTTTCACTGCAAAAAGTAATGCTAGCATTTTCTTTTGAAACACAGTTTTTACTGAATATAAAATATTACTGAATGTGTCCAGTAGGTGTAATAAAGAGAATTTGTATTCTATGGTTTTGGCAGCACTATTCTTTTTGCAGTTTGTTTCCCGTCGTGGAAGACATTTTCTCTAATTAAAAAAATAAATTTGATGTCAACGCGTTCATATTTCAAGTGCGATTCACTGATGGCTGCAGGTCAGTCAGTTTGAAAGGAAGCCACGCGTTGAATTTCAGATGGAAGAAATAAGTACAGCGTGCATTCAAAGATGTTTTACAACCTAAAACTGAAGTGCAAGGCAAAGATGTTGCTGTGCAAAACATTTTAAAGAACAATAAGGAACAAGAAAATACATCAAAACATTTAAAGTTCACAAACCAGAACAGGAAGAAAAACAGAGAAACGGTAAAAACTTTACATGTTGGGTCTGAATGTTGCAACTGAGCCGAAAACCCCAGAAACCATCTGAGCCGGATTTGCAGATTTTAAATCACGTTCATAAACTGTGAGGCGTGAAGTGAAGTGAAACACTAAATCATGAATGACTGAATCATTCTGGACGGTGCTTGAGGCACAATGAATGAATGAATGGATGAATGAATCTCTGCAGGGATTCAGATTACTAGATTATCCTGTCTGTGCAGTGACAACTAATCCTACAACATTGTGTTTTTATAGAAGTGGCTTAGAGGAACAGATTATATTTGTCGTACAGCAGATTAAGCAGATAACAGAACGTCTTACCCATTTCACTGGAGTTGCCTCTGATCCAGACTTTCAACTGCAAGCGGTGATGCAGCAACAGGGAGTTTAAAGGAACAGTTTGAATTTCCACCACTGGGTTTGTCTGAGTATCTATAAGAAGTCAGTATCTTTCCAGTACCTTCAGTCAACTCTCTGTTCTATTCTCACTTTACTGATAAGAGCTGCTAAATGAATCCTGGTCCAAAACTAAAATAACTTGGGATGGAATAATGAATGCGAGGACTTTACCTTTGTCTGTTAGCTTTACAGTTAGCTCATTTTTTATCTTGAAAACTGGTTTGAGAGTTGGCTTTTCTGTTAGTGTGACAGCAACTATTAGCTATATTCACTACCTTCACACTAACTAATGTCCTTAAGTCACTGAGATCGCACTGAGTCGTATCTAGTAGGTGAAAAACTGACTACTTGTAGCTACTCCACACGACCCCACTAAATTCAAACTATTCCCTTAAGTTATAAAATTCTTGACTGCTGAACGAAGTGAGGAAACATCTTCTTACGGCTCATTAAAAAACAAGTTTGAATTCACCTCCAAGGAGTTTTGCTTTTCCCCTTTAAATCTACATTTTCTATTTAAAATACACAGCAGATCTACAGCGCCTCAAAAGTATAAAACCGTCTACACAGAGTAAGATCGTTAAATAGAGTTGATAGTAGAAGTAATAAAAGCAGAGCAGAGGCTCGGTGTAGTATCTTCTGCTTCAACATGCGATAACCGCTGATAATCCAGGTTTCAGGTAAAGTTTCGTCAGGTTTTGCATCACAATCTGTGATTCTGCAGGTAAAGTAGTAAAAGCAATTCAGGCCTCAAAATGTTTCATAACATCCGGATTTCAAAATTACAAATAGAACAAGATTTAAGTACATTTAAGAAACTTTAAGTATATATAAATGTCTTATTGCAAAGTAGGATAAATAACATTTCCTACACTAGATTTATTAAGGCCTAGTATATGTTTAAATGATTCTGAACCATTTTAGAGCAATTCAAACAGCTCCATAACAAAGCTAAATATCCGTTTATTTATAATAAGTTTACTGTTTAATCTTTCAAAAAATATAAAAAAGATTAGGCAGCAGATTGAATTACTTTCTGAATAAGTACATTATTTTCATTGATAGCAAAAATAGTTAAGACAATTAAATTTTACAACATGCAGCAGTTACAACTTTATTGTTCCGCTTTAGGCAGCTATTACATTCGACTTCTTACAATTTATCGACTTGATTATTTATTATAGAAAATTGAAAGAGAAACATTGCTTTCCTTCCTCTTCACAATTATGCTCTACTTTGTGTTGCTCCGTCATAAAATCCCAGTAAACTTTAGTCAAAATGTTCTAAAATTAATATTTTTTGTCTTTAGCAAGAAAAACCTCGGAGTTCAAAACGGCAACATTAAGATCGACTAATGTAGGAAACTTGTAGAATCTTCAGATTTAACTTTTTAAAGCTGTTTACGTTTCAGAAATGGGTTTCCTATAAATCAATTACAAACTGAGAAAATAATAAATTATTCAGACAATCCAAAATAATTTAGAATTAATTATATTTCTCTGTTTGGGGTCATTTTAGGGAAAGTTTTGAATAAATCTCAGCTGAGAAACTTGGAAATGCTACATTATAGTTTATAAAGAGCAGGTTCTGTGTGCGAGTTATTTTTTTTATTTCAGGTTTATTTTCACATTGTGAAGTTTTCTGATCCTTTAAAATTTTACGTCAGAAGTATGACGGCTGAAATCGAAGGTTTAGACACAGCCCCATAATTTAAAGGTAAAAACAGCTTTTACAAAGATGTTTAAAGGTTTTTTTCACTTCCCAAAGTTTCCTATCATAGGTTTCACAGCCCCTGAAAACTCTGAAGCCTCAGATTTTCCTGTTTTCTCCTCTACATGTTTTGGGCCCAGTAGGAACCTGGTGGTTCTTACAGCTTTTCTAGAGGTTATAAGTTCATATCCGTCTCCAGCCACTTTACCTTCAAGACTTTCTGCTTTGCTCTGCACTGTGAAACTTGTCACATTTTTTAACCTAATTAATCAAATTTTGTGTCCATATAAAAGGTTTGCATGTTTCTGGTGCGCCTGTAAATCTGACGCTACATCCGCTAACAGCAGCGATGGACGACGAAGCCGCTTCTCTCTGGGGTTAATTTCTGTATAAATGACCTGATTGGACCCTAGAAAAGACTTTTGTCGTGTTCAAGTTGTGCTAACAGGAGTTATTGAGCTCATATTTCTGTTTATTCAATACTTTAGCAGCAAAAATGGGTTTTCAAGAAAAGTTGTTGCTTATTCTGCCAATGTACAGTTTTAAATTAAACAATTAGTTAATTACAGACGCTGTAATTAACTCAATTAAAAAATTTAAACAAGTCCCACTGCTGTCATCCACGGAGCTGAATTTATCACCAGTGCTTTAGCGAATCTGTAGTGAAAATGTATAAATTTATTATCGTTAAACCTTTACATTTACTGCAACTTTACAACATAGTTCAGAAACATGTTTTCACTTTGTCGTCATGGCTGTTAGTTGGATTTGTATTTTTAAGAATACCACACTAAATCTGACAAAACAGCAAAGGGGTGTAAATACTTTGTGTGTCTTGTTTTATGTCTTTTAAATATTGGCTAACATTTTGTTGAATGTGTTTTGTGAAATGAGAGACGGTTCATGTCCCTGAATTCATGTGCCAGCAAAGCATCAGAAATTTAGTGTTTCAAATGTTTTCTGACTGTGTAAGTTTGTAAATCTGAGATGATTCCAGCAAAAACAAAACAACATAAATGTGAGAAGGTCGGATCAAACAACGAGACAGACGGTTGGTGAAGAACAAGAACAGACAGGAGACTTTTGGTTCCAGTGTCGCCCTCTAGTGGTCACCCCAGGAATGGTGCAGCATCATGCAAACCATGCAGAAACAAGGATGTCTTCATATAAAAAATAAGTGTTACAAAATGGCATAGCAGGTATATGTTTCCATTCAATCTCTGTTCTTTTTCCTGATATATCCTGAAATTTGCAGTGTCTACACTAAGTCGCATGCGTCACATGCAGTGCGGTTGGCTTTGCAGCAGTAAAGCTTTTGGGTGTATATATTATGTATAATGTTCTTTTTTTAGCTAACTTTTCGTGACGGGTGCGCTGTACAGAGTGTTTTCTTTACAAACGGTCTGCTTTCCCGTTTTTTTGTTTTGCCGTTGGGGCGGACTCGTTGCCAGGACTCCGCCTGGACTGCGGTGGTCTCTGCAGCTCGACGGCCGGTCGTTCCGAACGAGCAGCAACGAGGCGGATTAGATCCACCTTCGTCCCAAAGATTCGGCCCAAAGGTGTGGCTTTGACCCAGCGTTCTGGGTTTTAGAGGCATGGGTTGGATTTAAGGTCTCAGAGTTGAGGTGACGTCGTGTTTCAGGGTGGCGTGTTCCACTCTGCGTCCCCAAACCCCTCGCCGGTGGAGGAGAGGGGCAGGGCGCCCCCGCTAGGCGTGAAGGGGTCCGTGTCCGTGTCCGTTTCACCCTCGGCCAAGTAGCTCGGCCTGGTTCTCGTCCAGCTGGCCTCCCCGGCCGCCACCGCCGCCCCCATCGACATGTCAAACCCCGCCTCGCCCTCCCGCTCCCCGGAAATGCTGAACCCGCTGGGCGAGCGCTCCAGCTCCTCGTGGTTCACCGACAGGAGCGAGAGCGGCGAGTCACCCCCTGTGGTCCTGCCCCGCCCCGCCGTCAAGTCCTGCAGGGAGCTGATGGGCAACACGGTAGGCCGCTCCGTATATGTGGGGATGGCGGCCGGCGCCGCGCCGCCTGCCAACCCGACCCCCTGCCTGCCACCTCGCCCTCTGCTGCAGGTCGAATTGGCTTTGCTGACAGGCACCTGGTATGACATCTGAGGGAACACCTCGGAGTAGTTGAGGAAAACCCGACGGATCTCACCGTTCGCCGTCTGGTCGCAGGCCTCCAGGGTCATCCGAGCATCGCCGGTCGAGTCCACCTGCAGGTGCTCGGTGTGCTGGATGTGCATGTCCACCAGGAAGTCCAGCTTCTTCTCCATGTCCTCCACCTGAGACAGAGTCACATCCGTCCATGAGCTCAGGAAACTGACCCGCCAACACCAAAGCTCAGAACCATGAAGGACACGGTCAGCCGCTTCTCCAGGTTCTGAACAGAAATACGTTTTATTCCTGATTCCACAGAGAAGAAATTCATGGATTTAAAGGTTTTTGTGGCCTTGAACTATTATATTGTTTTCTTTCCAAAGCAAACTCCCGTCTTTGCTTTGGCACCTGAACAGTATTCTGTTTTGAATTCAAACTCTCACCTGCCTCTCCACCCTGACAAATCTACCCATCATGCTTTGGTCTTCAGTATCTGGCATGGACGTGGCTTTGGCTAAGTAGGACTCGTGCCTGAAAGAAAGAGAAACAAGTACATGAAGATGGTGCCACCATTACACGGTTGAACATTAGCGTTGCAGAATGGTGTCGCAGTACCTGGGCGACTGACTGGATGGGTAGTTAAAGGGTGTTTTCTGGGGCTTCTTGCTTTTTGGGGTGAGGGGAGGTCCAGGGGCAAGAATCATGTCGATCCTTTAGAGAAGGAACGTGTTGAGCATGGCACATATGAGGCATTTAGCTACCTTTACCCCTCCACATCTGTGTTGTGTCTGCTCACCTTGTCTGGAGGTATTTAATTCTGCAGAGCATGTCTAGATGTCCAGCAGAGTACTGCTCAATCACATCTTTGACATCGTAAGGCCTCAGAGTTTCCTTAAACTTCTTCTTGTTCAAGAGAAATTGCATGATCCTGTGAAAGAAAGCCCAAGATCAGGATTTCAACGTGGAACATAACTGCATCTGTTGAAGCGTTGCAACTCCCTGGAGTTTATCCAACTACACCGTCCAAACAAGGTAGAAGAGTCATACAAAACCTGAAAACTCCTCAGGACATCCGTCCATTGTGGGGACTGGTTTCTATCTGCAACAGTCATTGGGCACAAAGGGTTGTACACCCTGGACAGGTCAGTGATCCATCACAGGGTAATGCAAACACTAAGAGCAATTCAGTGGCCAACAAACCTAACTTTGATGTTTTTGAATGCTGGTCATTGCTGAGCTGTAGAATGCAAGTTCAAAGTTTGCCCTAGGGTTGGTTGCTAGGGAGGAATGCCCCAAAACCACCAGGAGAAGATGTCAAAGAGGCATCAGATGTCTCAAACACCAGACGATTAAAAACTTCCAAACTTCTCGATCTCAGTTCTTTACCATATAGAGAGAGGTCTTCCCAGATACCTCTATGTCTTTTTCTTTGGTCAAGATCCATATCTCACCACCCCAGTTAAAGACTGTAATGCAGACAGAGCAGCAAATTAAACACTGTTGACTTTGACTGGACTGGAGGGAGCATTAATAAAAGAAGCACTCTGGATCTGCTCAGTCCTGTTCTTGTGTTGGTGGCACTATCCTTTCAGTCTAAACTCAGTGCCTTCAGGTGGATAATGTTCGTCTTAAGGACTGCCTGATAAAGTAAGAGCTCGGTGCTCAGAGTTCAGACAAATCTGCTGGTGCTCCAATTTAGTCACTCTTGGTGCACGCATTCCTCTAGTTTGGTTTAAACTGTTGTTTCCAGTCCTCAGGGGCCACTGCACTGCATACTTTAGATGTATCTCTGTTCAGGAACACCTGATTCAAATGACTGCATGACCTCTTCTGCATGAAGAACTACAGAAGTCTGTTAATCATCCACCTATTCAAGTCAGGTGAGTGGCAGAAGGGACGCACCTAAAACATGCAGGGCAGCGGTCCCTGAGGACTGGGATTGAGAAACACTGGCTTACATCCAAGTCCATCCCGGCAAAATGCCTTTTACTGAACAGTCACCTCACAGGAGATCCTTTTTCTAACCGCTAATTTCAGGCAAACCGTACACCGCCTCCTTTGGCGTTAACACTTTCCCTACTTGAGTTCAATCCCATCATCCATCAGTTCTTTGACATGCTCGTCTTTGAGACCCGTTTGCCACCCACTGAGCTGTTATATTCAGCTCTTCCCAGAGTCCTCGGCTGCTGCAGGAGCTCCAGTGTTTGGCAGAAAGTCTTGGGGCTCCTGAAACCAAAACCCTTCATGTCTGAGTTCCCCTTTCAGGGAGCCATTCAGCCCAGCATAATGGGGTGGGAGCAAGAAGTGCTTTCACAGGGTTAATCACTCATCTCATAGGTCTTCACGCTAGATTGAATTCCTGCATTATGTCAGCTGTGTGGCCTATAGATGCACCAGGAGACTGTTAACATGTGTGAGCTCTGGTTTACATCACGGATGTCGACACATCCAGCTTTGTATTGCTGAAAGAAAGGTCACACTGAGAACATGCTTGAACCTGAAGACCAATTACATCGCTACATGTGGAGCTGAGGGCAGTTTGCACTAAAACACATGAAGGCCTTTATCTTGCTCACAAAAAAAAGTTTTGATAAAAAGAAAGATTTTAACTGGTAATACAGTGGAAGTGATATAATACTGCCTGATTATTGCAACGTGCCAAGGTAGGAGAGAGTGAATAGACTGCTGTCTATGAAAAATGTTGACCTAAAACAAACTTTTATTTCAGAACAGTAAGATAAACATCATGGTTTTCAGAGCTCCTAGTGGTTTTCAGACTAGTGGCAGAAGGAAAACCTATGACACGCCGGGCAGTGCATGTTATGACCATATGACCATAATCTCTGTGGTCATAACATGTTCATTTGATCAGGTTAAAAGAGTTGGTGTTTTCTACAGACTCTGGTTGTTAATCACTTTTATGATCCAGCTTCGGGTCTTTCTCCATGAAATCTGCATGTTCTCCCTGGGCAGGAATGGTTTCTCTCTGGATACTCAGGGTCCAAAAACATGACTGCTTCGTTAACTGGTGTGTCTAAATTGTCTTCAGGTATGGGTGAGTCCAGGATTGTGTGTCCTGTGATGGTGACCTGTCCAGGTTGTCCCTCACCTCTCACCAATGACTGTTAGAGATTAGCACCAGAGATGGGATGGACGGATGACTCCGTAATTTCCTTCTAAACTGTCAGGCCTTCCTGTTCTCTTCTGAAGAGGCACTGATCACTGGTTCTCCAGGCTCTCGTTTCTACTGAGCGGTATGGCATGGGTCAGTGCGGTGTGGTATGCCATTTTGTCCGTACCACTCCATTCCTGGAGACCCTTCAGTTGTAGGGAAAATGGGCGGAGCTACAACACAGTCCTTTGATCGGGACAGGAAAACGGTTTTCTTCATGTTTGTTATTGCTCTGGTATGACGTAACGGTAGGTGTTTGGGTTTAACCCAACCAGCCCAATGAAAGTCCAACTGGTGGTGGAAACATTCTCTACTGGACATAAAATGTCATACCGACCCGCACCAACGCCTGCCGTACCGCTCAGTGGAAACGAGGCAAAGACCTTTTCAGGTTTTCTCTCTAGACTATCGATGATGTTTTAATAGATTCAAGCTCAAAGTTCAGGACCACTGGAAAGTGAGAATGGTTACTCCGGACCTGACTGCCCTGATGACCAGTTTCAGTGTCGGGATCATCTCCTCCAGGAGGATCTCTGGCGGGAAGCCCCGGTCCTCTAAGACTGGGTCTGCGAGGGCTCCAGTATCTGGAAGGCAAACAGCAGACACCATGAAGTCACCAGCAGTAAACTGAGCGCTGGCGGTGACGTTCTCCTGCGGTTGGCACTCTGACCTTCAGAGCTCTGGCGCAGCGTGTAGGCCTTCATCCGGAAGGCGGTCCGGAAGCGTTCGCGGTTACTGAAGCCGGCAGGTTTGGGCTCCTTGGAGGGACTCTCCTCGATGGACTCGGCGTTAACCGTGGGCTTCTTGACCATCCCCAATGACGGTCTCGCGTTGGAATTGCGAACGCGTTCCAGCAAACTCACTTTCTGACTGAGGTGGAAAGGAGCAGGTCATCAAACCTTTAATATCTACATCATGTGTTATGCTGACAATAATAAACAAGCACTGCTTTATGAAGTGCAGGAATAAGTGAAAAAGGTGTTGACCACAACCATTAAGGTGAGGACTAGCTCTAAAATATATATATTCAAACATTTGTAGTAAGTACGAATAAATAGGATTTCACCAGCTGTGGCAAAATCTGCCAAAATATTTTCTTGCAAAACGTATTAACAACTACAATTATTTAAAATCTGAAATGGACAAAAATATTGAACTTTTCCATGACATCAAATCAATCAATCAAATTTATTTATATAACACGTTTCAGCAACAAGGCTCCTGGAAGTGCTTTACATCATGAAAGTCACCAATTGAGGAATCAAACATTACATTTTGTTTCAATCATCAATGCACATCGTGTATGTTGGTCAATGTTCCATTTATTTATGAGGTACATTTATTAAGATGTACCTGCACACTAGGTTAGGATTCCTGCGTCTCAAACTGAAACATCTTTTTGCTTTACATCCTCACAGTTTCTTCAGGTTCTGCATGTCAGAGCTGCGCATCAGGCTGAAGGAAGCGGCGAAGAACCCAAGGAGATTGGTCTTGTGACAATATTTGGCAGCACAAAGATGCAGCTTTTTGGGTAAAATAAGACTCCTGTGCCTCTCAGAAGAGGCGGGGAGGTGGGGCAGTAACCGGAGCCGCCGGCGGCCCAAACGAGGCCTCTGAAACGTGGAGCGCTCTCAGCGACTTTGCTCCCACAGCGGACACAATATGAGCCTCTATGTGGCCTCGGGGCAGAATAGGGACGGCAGATTACGGCGCTGAGAGGCTGCAGAAAGGGAAGGCTTTAAAGGAAGAGGGAATCTTCTTTCTGAACGCTCCTCGGTGAATAAAGAGCAGAAAATGGGATGTGATTATCCCCAGATCTCTCTAAACGAGGCGACACAACAGCAAAAGAACAAGCTCAGATAGTCCAAGGCCCAAAGTTTTCATCTGAGAGCCGTGGTGCTTCCTTCCAACAACAAGATTAAACTTCATAGAGATAAAAGAGATCACAATAAACCGGAATGGAGAAGATCTGAAAGGATCTGCTGGCAGCAAGCAGCAAAACTCATCCAGCTGTCAGATGGAGGATCATTTTCTGTTCACATTGCAGGGAAAAGATCCCAGATTAGCCGCCAAACTGTTGAGAAAAGCACAAAATCACAAAGCTCCCAGCGCTGCCGTAGTTTCTGGATGAAGTCCACCTCTTCTCTCAAAGCAACCAGATGAAGTCCGACCCAGATCCGTCTCTGGGTCTTTGTTCAGGATCGCATGTTTATATAGTTTCTGTGTTCTGAAAATTCATGCAGGATTTTCCCAGCAGTCTGATAGAAAATGAAGAATTAAAAAAAAATCTGATCGTTTAACGAGGAGCTGAGAGGATAAATGAAACCATGAGAAGTGAGTCGCAGACGGAGCGAAAGCAGAGGAAGGAGATGAGCTCAGACAGACTTCAAAACCAAAACTCACTGGTCAATTTATTAGGCGTTTATCAGAAAATCAACTAATCGCACAGCGGCAACTCAGACGAGTTCAGAACGAGAAAAAAACAAGTTTCAACAGTAAATCTGAACATGTCAGAGAGAGTTCAGACCAAACGTGAATAAAAGATTAAAAGCATTTTTTATTTTCAAATATTTTCAGTGTAACTTTGACATTTTGATGGGCTGTAGAAACTCATTACTGTCCCTGAGCTGATAAAGGGAAACCATTCTCCACCCGCCTCATTTCCACCTTTAATTAATGAACCGAACTGTCACTCATCATTCAGTCGGGACTAATGGACTCACTAATAAGTTCTCAAAAAATCCTCAGCTTCATGTTAAAGTCAGAGTGAGAGCGACAGAGTGAGTGGGCGTTCAATATCAACTTCTTCCCAGAGTCATTTATCCGAGTCATGGATTAATATACGAAGCTATTTAAAGACTGGCTGGGTGGGACATTTTAGGAAATGGTCATTATTTTCTCTCTTCAGCTGGTGGCCTAATTAAAGTCCTTACTGTAGGCACAGCTGTGTAATTTGCAGCGTCTCTGCAGGAGTGACCTACCTGACCATGGCCTCCAAGGTGTCCTTCCTGTCAGACAGAGACAGAGGAGAGAGAGCCACAAAATCAACAGAAACCTGGAAGTTTGCTCAAACTGTGGCATTTATCCGGAAAACCTCAAAGTCTCCGGTATTTTTAGGCAACAACTAAATAATTAGTACAGCATCCGACAGGTGCAACACGCAGCGGGCGCATGAATAGTGCAAACTCAGCTTTCTGCTGCGCGTTTGGACCAGTCAGTCACTGAATATTTACCTTCTGTTTCCGTTAGGTCTGACACCAGGCCTGTCCCAATAATCAATAAATCAATTAAACACATAATTAATTAAAACAAGCTCAATAATCTCCATTTAATGATTTATCGTTTTCCTCTTTCTGCCAAACGCTGGACGATCCACGTCTGGTGTTTTGGTCTAAAACTGTTTCTGAAGGATCATTTTGTTTACAGAAACTTCATAATTCGTTTTATTGGTTGTTTTATTTATTTTGAATATTTAAAATGTCTTCCAGTTCCAGTGTTGAATGTTCCTCAGACTTTAAAGTTTATTGATCTTTGAGAATCTGCTCTTTTGTTACTCTTCCATTGTCACCGTTATTTCACTGGAAAATGGTTATTATCGTTTATCACAGTAACTTCTGAGATAATCTAAATTTGTTGAAAGGCCTTTTAGTTCCACATAAAAGAGTTTTAGCCTCCAGAGGAAACTTTTTCTGCACTAAGTTGAGGAACTACTGACCTAAATGACTTTAAAATATAAGAATGAATCTGACAGTTTGGAAGGAAAACATGAAAAAAGTTTGATTAAAGCTGCATTATGTAACTTTTATAAAGAATACGTTTTTACATATTTATTAAAACTGTCACCATGTCAGACAATCTGAGAAAAGATCCACCTCCTCTCTGAGCTACTATTGCTTCTGAAGAAACGCACCAAAAGCAACCAATCAGGGCCAAGAGGAGGGGCTTAGCGCTGTCAATCAACCACATGTACTCGCTGCTAGATGAGCTAATGGAGGAGAAACAACTTAATGTTACAGGAAAACCGTTTATCCGCTGTCATCTTTGGCTATGCTAACTAGCCTTAGCTTTCATGACAGGCTCTGTTAGCTGCAGTGGTGATTGACAGCGCTAAGCCCCGCCTCCTGGCTCTGATTGGTTGTTTCTGCTTAGCGCTGGAGCTCGATTCTTTTCACACATTATGTGTCTCATAAGCTGCCATGACATGGTGACATATTTTTTATAAAAGTTACAACCTGCAGCTTGCAGCTGCTCTCTGTGGAGAACAGCTGGAGCCTCGTACCTGAAGCAGGGAAGAGAGATGATGGTTTCATAAAATCTCCACGTGGCAATAAGATCTTCCCTGATTGGGTTGGTGGAGTAATACCGCCAGGCCGACTGGATCAACACAGAACAGCTTCAGGATTCTGATGTTACACAGACAGCACACGTTCGGCGGTCTCGTCTCTGACCTGGATGAGTCCGGCTGCCGGGTGGCGGCGCTTCTCAAAGTGCTTCTGTCTGTGCTGCTCCTGGACCTTCAGGGCCAAACCAGAACCCAGAATCCCCTGCAGCCAGAACCAGAGCAACAGGTCAGGCTGCTGCTTCTTAAAAACAGTCAGAAAAATAACAACACGTCTGATTTCATCCGTCAGATTTCTTTTTCGCTACACTTCTGTGTTTTTTATTTAATTGTTGACGTAGTTTGCTGTAAAAACCACCAGAAAAAGTCCTTTTACATTCTCCTTTTGTTAATTCAACCTTCATTATCTGCAGCCACGCATCGCAGCAGCTAATGATCATAACGCCACACTCACAGCAGGCAGAGCGAAAAAGGAAACTCCGATCAGAGCGAACGTGCCGGCTAACAGTCTCCCAGCCCAGGTCTTCGGGGTTTTGTCTCCGTATCCGATGGTGGTCAGCGTGATCTGCGGGAGAGAAATAAAAACACTGAACTCCACCACCTGAAAAGGTCAGAGGTCTGGCAGAGCAGATCCAGAGGAAAACTTCTGGTTGGAAGGACGACGGATTTGATGAGGAGAAAATCAAAGCTTTATAAACCGTCGCAGCAGAACTTTACTGTTCACTCAGATTGTTTCTACTCTGTTCATTACATATCATACCGATACTTTATATTACCAATATCATAAACAAAGCTGTTCTCATTTACATGTTGGTAGGGATAATCCAGATTTCTTAAATGAAATGAAATCTGTGTAGTTATTTCAGCAGCGGCGAACGTACCAGCCCCCACCACAGCGCGTCGGCGTACGTGTCGAAGTCCTGCTGCTGGGCCTGCGCCGTCGGGTTCTCCTGGTCAGACACGTTGACCGAGCCGTCGTCTTTCTCCACCAGGTAGACCAGGAAGGACGCCAGGATCAGAGACAGGAAGCCGATGTACCAGGCCGTGATCAGCTCCTGCAGACACACCAGCACAGGACCGTAAACCTCTCCGTCTGTAACGGTCACATCAGGCCAGTCTGCTCAGACGCCTTCTCCTTCTTATTGACCAGAGAGAACTGATTAAACCCTCCAGGTGACAGGTAAATCTGAGTTACGTCTCTAGGATCCATAAATGATGCACAGAGGCAGTCTGCAGAGATTAGCATGTAGATCAATAACTCAATATCAGGGATTAACTCTGAAAACATGATCTCCTTTGTGTCCTTACATCACTTTAGGACTTTTTACTCACAGTTTCAGTGGATAAGATGGATCTAACCAAATCAAGAATGGTCAAAAGATTTTAAATGTTGCCTCTTTGTAATCCCTGGAAGCTACTTTATTGTTTTTCTGTGTTTTTCCCTCTGGAGTCTCTTCGGTCGTACCTTACTGTGAGCGTAGATGGCAGAGCCCAGGAGTTTCCACGTGCCGCCTCTCCGGTCCATGCGCAGCATGCGCAGGATCTGCAGGAAGCGCAGGCTGCGCAGCGACGTGGCCAACACGTTGCCCTGGTTACGCACCGCCACCACCGGCACCGAGGCAATCAGCACGAAGATGTCTGGAGCAGAAGGACCAGAGTTTCTGAGAGCAGCTTTTGAGCTAATGAGTTTGACCCCAACAACGTCTTTGTTGGAGGAAAACAGACATTTTTTCCAAGAGATGTTAATCACTGAGAGGACCTGACATAAAAAACCTGATTTAGTTTGATTAATTCAGACACTCTTCTTTCCTCTTGAGAAAAGAGCCGCTGAACTCTGCAGAGGTTCTAATTTAAGTCTCAAGTAAATCCTGAACACAGATGAGAGAAGCGTTAAAACGATAAAGGTTATATGATGATGGATTCTGCTGCCAACTCTCAGAAAGGAAAGCTGCTCCCTGGACGTCGTTATGATGAAGGTGGAGGACAGAAACATCGGATCTCGCCGCCTCATTTACCTGGAAGGTGATCCAGCCGACACTCTGGTGGAAATACCTCACCGGTTTGTTTCTAGACTGTTTTTTAGTTTAGCTTTCTTAAACTTTCTGGTGAATTTTAGAGCCAGTAAAGTAATTTAAAACATTAGTCCTGGAAATCTTCTCCAGGTGACAGAAGACCGACTTTGTAATCGTCTTTATGTGTTTCTGAACGTTCAGCTCTGAGGTCGGCGCTTTCCGTCCTGGTTTTTGAGAGTTTAGTGTTACTATTAAACTAAAACGCAGTGAAGAAGCCATGATCGGTATTTTTATTTAATTTTCCCTCATAAAAGGAAAGAAAATGATCAAATTTAAACTATTTTTTTCTGTGCAATTTGATCGTTAATAATCGATCGAGCCCAGAGGAAGTTCTGGTCGTAATCGTCTCCTGGTTTCTGCTCTGAGCTGCCAGCTCCGTGAGGACGGACAAATCGGGCGTCTGCGGCTCTTCAGTGGGAGTTTTAAAGGCTGAAGCAGCTCTAAATCTGGACAAACTGAGGATGTTTGATGCCTCCAGCAGCCTTCAGGCGTCCTGACTGCCACAGAAAGTGAAGGACAGCCTCTTCCAGGGGAGGATTTCTGGCCAATTACTGGAAATTTATTCTGAAAAGCTGCTGGTTTGTTCAGGGCAGCTGACAAAGCTCCTGTCAGCCCGACCCACTCTGCCTGCACGGCTCGTTTATGAATGTTTTCAGCCATTTCTCTGAAATAATCATCATTGTGTTTCTTTCAGCTTTATAAATGACTTCCTGAGCCTTTTAATTTTATCTGTAAGCATCAACATATTTATGATTCCTCCTGCTTACCCAGAATGCACAGCGGTTTGCGGGCGAACTTCAGCCTCCCCCTCCATCCTTTGTAGCGACAGCAGCAACCGGCCGCCCAGATCCTCAGTGCAAACTCCGCTCCGAATATGAAGATGGCAAACGTTTCCTGCAGAGGAAACAGGCTCACTCATCACTCTGTGTGTGTGTGTGTGTGTGTTTTCTGTGGAGAGACGCAGTCGTTCTCACCAGTATGACCAGCCAGTGTGCAGAATCCTTCTCATGTTCCCTGAATGTGGTCAGTATGGCCAGAATCAAACATCCCAGAACGATTAGAAACCTGCAGAGAAGAGAAACAAACAGCAGATCAGAGAAAACTGATGAGACAAGAAAAACGGTTTGAGAAATTAGAAATTATCTGGAGGAGAAACCAGCAGGAAAACAGCAAGAATTCAGCCACTAGAGGGCACCGTTTCCTCTTAGAATAAGACTACAACTAGTTTGGGTCTTTAGACTAAACGTAATAAAACGGAACCATGCGGCGCAGATTCTGCACGCTGCTGCCCCCTGCTGTCAGCTGTAAAAACACCAATCCATAAAACCGACCTGTTCTTCAAACTGAGCTGAAATCTGAGCAGGACGATCTGCTGACGGTACCAAACACACTTAAAACTTCCAATGTGAACATTTCTCATATTACTGATCAACAGGGTTGTTTTTGTACTTTAGCATTTCAGTCCAGTGAAGTGCAAACACTGAAGAGACCTGGCTTTAAATGTGCAGCAGCATTAGAGAGGCTGAAGTAGATTCAAACAATTAAAACCATTAACTGATGATGATGATGGTGATGATCTGCCCAATTATGAGTTTAATAGCTTTATGTCTGGAAAAACGCAAAGGTAAAGAAAATGAAGAAGAGCAGCTTAACTAGAACTGACACAAAAACTGCTAAACATATTTCAAAAAACTTTAATATAATAATAAAAATGATTACATTTACTTTTAAGCGTCTGAAAGACAAATAATAAATTAAATTACACTAAGGTATAGTAAGATATGTTTAAGTTAAAACCAGCCAAATTAAGATGAACAAATCAAAGAAAGTGAGATAAGAAAAGGTAAAATATGGCAACATAAAATCAGCTGGGATGATGTAAAATAACACAAAAACAAGATAAACTAACAACCAACTTAGCTAAGAGATAAATGTAAATTAAACTAAACTGAGATCATGTTAAAAAAAAGATCAACTTAAGTTCAGCTAAGATCATGCTAAAATGAAATGGCTAAGCTAAACTAAGATGGATAAAAATAATTAAACATTGGGGATAAAATAATGTAAAATAGCATTAGCTAAATTGAAATTATGTTAAATAAGAAAATAAACTAAACTGAGGTCAGATATAAGTTAAGCTAAGTCATGTTAAAATAGCTAAACTCAGCTAAATTCAAAATGAGCTGAACCAAGCTAAGCTAAGCTAAGCTAAGCTAAGTTTAAGTCTGGCAGTTAGGTCATTAAAGCAGTAAAAGGTAAACTTTGATTGGGCTAAAATAAACAAATTTGCTTAAAATCTTTGGATTTTATCATCGATTTACTGAAATGTAACAAATTGTTTCTTTGTAACAAGCAGCTAGCAAATAAAAGCCCAAAAAGTCTAATTCTGTCTATTTATGGACACAGATCTGGTTCATCCCTCGATTGACCAACAAAATCCTCAAAGTGCTCAGGTACTGGACCGAAACCAAGAACGACCCACAGCTTCATGTGCTGTCAGTGATCGGCCCGTCCTCTACAACTCACTTTACATTCGTTAGCGCCGTGGAGGCCCGGTTCTGATGGGGCCCCCCCGGCCCAGATGGGTCCCTGGAGGATTCCTAACCAACAATTTATGGCCGAGATTCAATAAAGTGAGTGCAGACTCTGCATTTCTGACGGATAAATCCCTCAGATATATGCAAATAGTGGTGAGAAAGGAGCAGAGCAGCGGCTGCAGACAGAAGTTAAAGAGTGTGACCTTTATTAGAGCCACTGAGGAGGTTTTTATAACAGCTCTGACATGCTGGGGAAAAACAACCAAACTTTTGCTTCATCAGCAACTCTGGCTGCTAAACTGACAAAATTAAAAACCCCAACAAGCCCAGAGCCTTCACATAATTCTACATTTACTGCTTTTAACAGCCTAGAGTGTGAAGATTTATGATGCTGTGGATATTTTGTCAAAACATTTCAGAAATGATTATCCTTTAATTGCGTTTCCTGGATTCAACCTGCACTGTTCCAGAGAAAACGCCTCCTAGTGGTCAGTTTGCCTCTCTGTGGGTTTTATGGCTGATGAATTGTTGCTCTGTTTTCCGTTGGTCAGAGGTTGGAGTTCAGCGCAGACAGCAGGTTAGATTTGCGGCTCCTTGAAGCGACGCCAGCAGAAACCGCCCAGCGGAGGAGGAATGTTCACACTCTGGTCTGAGATCTGCTGACCCTGCAGGACAGTTTCACTCAGCTGCTGGATGAGGAAACAACGCAGCACAGCAGCTGTTGGCTTCACTGACGTGCGATTATGAGAAAAACGCTGCCGAGTCACAAACCAGAAGATTCTCAGAGATTGAAAGATAATCATGGAAGATCGCATCAAACGTAAAATCTGTTTTACTCTGAATTATTCCATATTTGCAAAGCAATGTTTCTGATTGCAGACATGTCAGATGATTTACATCGAATCCTTATTTCCTCGTCACATCAGGTTAAGGCCGTTTCACACTAAAGCTGATCCAGTAGCAACACACTGCCTGGCTGTGAGGAACCTGACACAGTTCATCTTCTCCACACAAAAACGTGGAAAGTTTTGAGTTAGAAAAATCAAGAATTTGCTAGAAAAAGCTTTTTGCAATAAACTTCAGACATTTTTAAGAGAACAAACCATGGAAATTTAAAAGTGGAAGGTTTTGTTTCCACTGGAGTCTTTTCTTGCAAACTTGCAACTTTCCAAAGACTTCCAGGTTTTTTTCTAACCTTTGTTTATTTTTCTACAAAATTTCTGAGACTGATCTGAAAATCTGAGATGTTTTCTAGCACATTTTTGACTTTTTAAACTCAGAAATTTTCTTGATTTTTCTAGAAATTTCCTGAAATTATTTTTTTTTTATCCAACTGTAAGACTATCCCAACTTTGGTATCGTTAATTTCTAAAAATATTCCGACGTTTTGTGTCTAAACATCTGGGCTTTCTGCTGATGTAGAGAAAGCAGCTCCTCAAACATGAACAGGTCATTTTTAAATCTGCCACCAAACCTGAACAGTTTACTGTCACAACCCAGAGCTTTCAGAAGAACCTCTGCAGATCCATCAGCCGTTTAAAGTAACAACACTTTGTTTCCTCTGCAGGAGAAGCCAACCCACAGACTGAGCCTCTGACCCCAACGTGCATTTACTGGTTTTACATGTGGTCTCAAAGTGATTTAAGGCAGGCAGGACTGTCACTGACGTGTTTGAATTATTACTTCAGAGAAATGGATGTGGATTTAACCAGCAGACTCCAGAAACAGAGTTTCACCTCTGATACTGAGGACGTTCAGCCTGATCAATCACTCCTAAAGGGCGTCTGCCGCTCATCAATCAACGGCGTTGCACCGACTCGCAGCTCATCCATCAATCAGCCGAGTTCGTCTGCCCAACTCTGAACTTATTAACAGAGCCGAAGACGTTGTGATGAAAAATCTCTGGGTAAAAGTCTCACATGAGGGAGAGGATCTGGGTCTGGCTCGCTGCTTAACGAGCTTCTGTCTGTGTTTACAGCAGGGACGAAATCAGATGGGTTGACCCGGTTTCTAAGCAGCAACTTATTGTTGCCTGCAGGGAGAGAGAGCAACACCCCGACCAGCTGCCTGAGAGAGAGAGTGGAAAATTAGAATAAATGCGAAGCTACCTCAAGCATTAATGACGCAAGAAGCAGGTCAGGAAGGAAAATCAGAGCCAAACATTTGCTTTTCACATTACAAGAAAGTCCATTTGAAAGCACGAAGAGAGCGCTATAGGTAGGACGGGTGGCTGTTAGCTTAACTATTAGCTGAGGATAATTACAACGTGTGAAGCTGCTGAGTAAGGCTAAGAGTTTCACATGAGTTGTTGAACACCTATCAGAGGTTGCCATCATCCAGGGTGATCCAGGACAGCAGGGAGACGTAGTTCCTCCGGTGTGTCTGGGTCTCCTTCCAGATCTGCTCCTCACCAGGGAGGCGCTGAGGAGGCGTCCTGACTGGATGCCTGAGCCGACTCAAATAGCTCCTTTGTATGTGGAGAAGCAGCGGCTCTATTCGGAGTCCCTCCTGCATGACCGCCCTTCTGACCCCACATCCCTAAATGACTCCGAATCATTGGTTCACATTGATGAAAGTTTTGTCATTTTGTTCTCGTGTCGTCCGCCCCTTCTTACCACAACTCCACCTGGCGCCACTTCCCCCCCTCTGCATACAAGGCTGTTGTGTGATTGGTCACAATCTCGCTCCAGTTACTCAACTTCCAGAAGTGAGTTTTTCACCCAGGTAGCATGATGGATCGTTTTGAGAAGCGTTTGTTCAAAGCTGTGAGGAAGTACGCACCGTTGGACCCAAACGCTGACATCCTACTGACCGGTTCTGGTCCAATGCAGAACCGGTGCATTGGACAGGTTCTGCATTGCACCGGTTCAATGTAATGAGGGACATCCAACGTTGGTGGGAAGTTGGTGGGCCCATGGTCGACCATGCCGGGCCCTTAAACTCATTTCAACCATTTGCACCCACAGTCTCGTTCTTTTGGTCACAACCCAAAGCTTGTGACGATACATGAGGGTAAGAACAAGATACTTCAGCTCCTCCACCAATATTTAATTCAGGTAAAACTCGAGGTCAGTCACATCTGAAAAGCCTTCATTTCTGTCCTGCTGTACTGTTCTCAATATTGGTTGTTGTTCTGACTTTATTTTTGTCTGTTCATGACATACTCCAGGTTTTTGCTTCTATATGAGGCTAACATCTGAAGATGGACCGTTAAAGACAAACGGTTTTGTTGTGGGGTTGCTTGTTACAGATGCACATGCTGAGTTTGGTCATGGCGACACCTTAAGCTTGTATTAGACAGTAAAACTGATTTAAAATAAGCATTTTTGAGAAATGACAACTGGCTGCCCTCCAAGTATTCCTTAAGTACCTGCAAGCGGACAGTATGTACACTGCAACAAGCCACTACATACCGCAGCAGAATCCTGGCAAGCACTCTGTAAGTACAAAGTTGCATGTATTGGTACCTTGCGTTGTCAGAACCACTTTGCCATTGCTACAGAAGCGCAGAAACAATGCACCAAACCCTGTACTTTATCTCTGTCCTGCTTGGCAACTCAAAATAATTTAAAGTATGTTTAGAGTGTTTAGTTCCCTCAAAACAAAGGGTGTGAGTGTTAACAGATACGGAGAGAAGAATCAGGTCAATAAACCATGTAGGCATGAAGTCCTCAGATTCAGCTCATGTAGCTTTGCAGGTTTTCAGCTGTTTTTGTGCCATAACGACGCATTTAGATGAGACTCTACGTACAGTTGGTACCTTCAACAGTTCCCAGCTGCGTAATTCAGCACCAAGCTCTCGTCCGGGCCGAGTTTCCGATGGGCTGGCCTGCCAAAGGCTGGGATTTGTCACCTGAGTGCCCTCGAGGCCGAGGCAGCCATTACTGGCTTGGCAGGAGGAGGTGTCAGCAATCAGTGTCAGGCGTCCAGCAGAGCTGTTCATTAGCACGAGGACTGCTCTCGCCTCACTGACTCTGACGTCTGTCGCCTTGGCCCACCGTCTGGGCTGATGGAAACGGGTTTGCTTTGTCACATTCAGCAGCTCATTTAGTCTGAGCAGCGGCATTCAGGCGCTCTCCAAAAGACTGAAAGGTCAATGTGGAGAAGTGGGACTCCTGGATGCAGTGATGGGATTCAATTCTGGACGACTTAATGCGCCTTTTATAATTAGCAATTGAGAAATAATTTCCACCCAAAGCCTCTCCGTTATAGGATGACTGGCTGCAGAAACTGTGGAGAAGCAGAAAATCCCCCTTAATGCACGATGTACAATAATGACACGAAATCTTTTCACTTTACACGAGATATAAAGGATGTGCATATGCTACATTGTTAAAGGCTCTTACAGGGCATTGTCAGGCTTACTGAGGGCTGGATAGGAGCCTACAGGCCACTGTGTACGATCTGAGGTGTGTGCAGACACAAGACGGGAACCCCAGGAGGAAGAGAGGCGATGAAGTGATCAGCCAGTTCCTCTATTACTGATCGTATCATTGAAACGCACAAACAGCTGCTAAATACATAAAATACAGACTAGAAACAATACAGCATACAGCATGCCCGCTTTATGCTCCAGTGCTACAGGGAACCTGCAGGGATCGGATGATTGTACTTCCTTTCTAATCTCACTGACTACTTTGTGGCTGGTTAACCTACCAAACCGGCGCTCAGTGTTCACACAGATTGAAGATTGAAAGGCCATTTGGGGTTAAGTGCCTTGCCCAAGAGCCAAAACTGTGGAAATGGAAACTGGTTGCAGACTGTCTTCGTGGAGCATACCAGGCACCTCGGGCTAACTTATGGGATATTTGGAGAGTATTTATGGGGTACCAGTGGTGCCCAAAGTGGGTCCTGGAGCGCTGGCGTCCATCCTGCATGGTTTAGTTTCAGATAGATAATTTATCAATGCAATCAGTGAGGAGGTATTCAGCTGTTTCGCTTCATGTAACACTTGAGTAAAAATGAGCAGGAGGTTGTAAAACCACAGAAAGGGGAACTTCAGGTGCCACAGATCAGTCAGTCTCCATAGCAACGGGGCGTTGAGAAAGTTGGGGTTTTGTTGAGTGGGTAGTATTTGGGGAAGTGTGTTTGTGCTTTAAGAAGAAACATTGTTAGCGTTGTTTAAATAGTATTTACTTATCCTTCTTAATGACAGTTTTATTCTTTCAGAGTAATGTAGAGAAGGTAATCACTCTGGCTTACAGTCAACTTAATTCAAAAATACCTTATTGATCCCAAACGGACATTAAGTTTTGTTGTATCAAACTTTCTACAGAGAGTTCATGGTGTAACTACTGAGTATCATTGGGTTTTTATGTTATACCTTTGGGGCATCTCTAGGTAATTATGGGTCCCAAGAAGGTCCCTATGGGGCCCTTACAGGATGCTAAGTGGGTCACCTAGAGGATGTCAACTGAGTAGCTTACATCTATGGGTAAAGAGTTAAATACAAGGTCTGGTTATCTGCTGTGTACTTACACTCCCAGGTTTATTACCAAAACAATGCAAAACCATTAATGAAAACTAAAATGTTAGGTTGACTGTTATCTGAATTTCCCTGCAGAAAAACATCCAGACAGTTTGTTACATAAACTGGACCAGAGCTGAACGTGTCGGGTCCACGTGGTTACGAACGGAAACAACCAGAGCCGCTTCATGTCCAGGATCCTCCCGGTGCAGCGGATGATTATCTGCTTTCCACTCAGTATTGATCGTTTTGGTCCTCTGTCGTTAATCAATCACGTCTTATTGTTGCGGTAAACAAACTGGTTTTACTGTTTAAACCAACAGATGAAGGCTCTAAGAGGTGATTATGCTCAATATTGTTGCTGATTAAAACTTTACAGGCTTTAATTAGCATTGAGGCTTGTTAACAGCGCCACCTGCTGTCTGTTGGTCTACATGTGAAAGCCACTCTAATTCGAGAAAATAAATATTTAAAAAAGAAAGAAACCTGATGAATAAAGCTCGTATTCTGATGTATCTTTTGTGTGTTTAGGTTTGATAAAATGGAAAAGCTCTTGGGTGAAGGAAGTCGTTCTGGTTCTCTGAAATCGCTCAGGTCAAACGTCACGTCAGCGTTTCTCAGCTTCCCGTTTCCTCTCTGTGCTCAACGAGCTGCAGCATCACTCCATCCTCTCTGCTCCTGCACATGAGATGCTTTCTGCGTCTCCATGGCAACAGCTGCTCACTGGAGCATCCCTCCAGCTCCCCATCACCATGGCGACACATGCTCGTCTCCCTCCCTGCTGCCAGGGAACACCGGCTTTACCTCCGCTGTCGGTGTCTCCATGGCGACGAGTCCACAGCGAGCGGCGGGACGTGATTGGACGCCTCTCAGAGTGAGTAAACAGAAAATCCTCAGACAGAATCAACAAAAGGCCGTCTGAACGCATGATGCCATCCTTACTTCAAGGAGACTTTACGAAGAAACGTAGACATAAAAGCATAAAAGAAAACGATTCAAGAACGCCACAAAACTGAAACCTGGTGATAAAGGCTTCAAGCTATTCAGCAGTCCAGCAGCCTTCACAACGTCATCACCTACAGCAGGTCACAGCAGAGCTAAACTGAAAACATGTCCAGTGATTTACAGAAACAGAAAACGTTCCATCGTCTCCCTCCTTCACAACAAACATCTGCCTTCGATTCTGAAAGACAACAAACACGGCCGGACTGGATCTTCTCAACCGCAACAAGGAAAACAGATCAGGTCAGGGAGGAGCGAGGCGATACTGGGAACCAGCAGCAGCACTGGGAACCAGCAGAAACACTGGGAACCAGCAGCAGCACTGGGAACCAGCAGCAACAGTGGGAACCAGCAGCAGCACTGGGAACCAGCAGCAGCACTGGGAACCAGCAGAAACACTGGGAACCAGCAGCAGTACTGGGAACCAGCAGAAACACTGGGAACCAGCAGCAGTACTGGGAACCAGCAGAAACACTGGGAACTAGCAGCAGTACTGGGAACCAGCAGCAGTACTGGGAACCAGCAGCGGCACTGGGAACCAGCAACAGTACTGGGAACCAGCAGAAACACTGGGAACCAGCAGAAACACTGGGAACTAGCAGCAGCACTGGGAACCAGCAGAAACACTGGGAACCAGCAGCAGTACTGGGAACCAGCAGCAGCACTGGGAACCAGCAGCAGCACTGGGAACCAGCAGCAGCACTGGGGTAAAAAAAAAAGAAAACTGAAAGTGTTTATTTTTCCATTTCTGTGATTTTTGATGGTTTTGTTGGTTTCTGTCACACCTGGAAAATATCCGTCTGTTACTGGAGCAACATGATCTCACAATGAAAATAATAAAACTACATTTATTTATTGACAAAAAAATCTCCTCAGACAAATTATTCACAAATTCAACTGAATTTCATACTGTTAACTTTTAACTGTGGTGACTCCGCCTCTCGCCCGAAACGTCTGGAGATGGGCACCGGCCCCCCCGACCCACCAGGGACCAGGTGTAAAGAAAAGGATGGATGGACCAGTGATATGTCACTTCCTGTTTACCTGGGCTAAAAGTATCATGTGGAACAGAAGCATTACTCTTCAAAGCAGGAACCATTAGAGAACATTTCATTCATGTGAGACAGACGTGTGTTGAGCAATAATTGAAATGTTTAACAGGTGGATCTGTAGCGAACACAACCCGGGTCAGGAAATGTTGAAATGAACCTCCTGTGAGCAGAGAAGCCGCTAGCTGTTAGCGGATGTTACTTGTGCGCCAGATTTACAGGCGTACCAGAAACACGTAAATACAAAAGGTTCCGGCTCAGTACTTCTGTAAAAGTGTAATTAGTTAATCCTGGCTCTGGGTTTTAGATTTCAGGATAGTTTGTTTCTTTGAGAACGTTTCTAAACCAGAATCTTCCATAAATCCTGGACCTTCGCAGGGTTTCCTTCCCTGGATGAACAAACATGCAGCTGCTGTTGTTCCCCGACTCTGAAGAACCACATTATGGTTCATCCAGGCTCTTTGTGAGAACAAGACACTAAGTTTCCCTGAAATGTTTTTCTGAAAGGTCGGCTGGCTGACGTTGACCTTTATGTGACCTGTGTGAGATCTTCCTCCGTGTCTCTGCTAGCTTACAGAACGGAGTCGCTGTGGTGAAAATTCAAACGTGTTCTGCATCATTCATGATCCCTCAGCCGAACCCTGATCTCCACCATCCATCTGTTTGGATCCTGTTCTTTAAAACGATGCTTAAACCTGCTGCAGACTGAGATTGGATTAGATTAGACGTGTGGTCCATTAACGATGCAGCGCCCAGAACCGTTATCTTGGATCAGACACGTCAGAGAGCTTCGCCTCCTAATGCAGGAGTCTTGTTCTCCACAGGGAGCGCCGGCGGTGACGTCAGCAGCGCCGAGGCTCCACCAAATTTAAGCTCAGCCTGTTTCTCTGCTCAGAGATCCAGGATGGAAAACTCCAGTTCTACTGGATGTTCTGGTTCTGCTGGAGGTCTGGGGGTTTACTGGTCTGCACAGTGAGAGTGTTTAAGGATTCATGATTTATAAAGCAGAGCAGTTTATTAGCAGCATGAATCCTGGGATTGTTTATGATGCTTTTCATCACATTCTGCTGCCTGGAAACATATAAATCCAGACAGATCCAACAAATGAATCCCATCCAGCCAGAACAAAGGCCGTCAAAGCAGGAGAATGGATCCATTTTTGTTCCATTATTTGCATTTTTTACACAAATGTTGTTCCATAAATCAAAGCTTGAACGGTTCATGTTAATTTCTGACCATTATCACATCTTCTAACCACAGATTCATGAACCTGCTCATACATGCAAAGCCACGGCTGACCTTGAATATGTTAATATATGGATTAGAAATGAATAATGAGGCTCTGAAGGTCACTTCTCCCAGTTTGTCACGTGGCTCATCTTCATGATGCTCAGATGTTTTTACGCCCCAGGGGACGAGGGGTCACTTATTTACAGCCTGGTCAGCATGTGGACGGAGCTTTAAGCATCAACGTGTCTGAATTAAAGGAGGAACTTTAACCGCAGTCGGCTGTTTGAGTCTAAACACCTAAAAAGTTTGATATTTAACGGCGTAAATGAGTCGGTCCCAGCAGAGCGAGGAGTTTTCCTCTGATCCTCCTCTGATTAATTAGCCTGAAGTCGCAGCTGCGTCCCTGCTCACCGACAGACGGCTCCGTGTTTCTGTGGGTTTCATCTTCGGTTCGCTCCTCTGTGAGGAACAGCAGAGCTCACGAAAGACCAGTTTCACTATCTGCTTTGGTTCTGCATTACAGCTCCACCTGAATCCTTAGAGCTCCAATGCTCTGGCTCTAAACAGTCTGGGTTAGGGTCTGGTCACTTTTTACTTATCAATAAATGTTTTTATATGAATGCCATAAACAACATTCATGTATTTCCTGAATTTTACTGCCAGCTTCAGCGATTAAATTTGCTCCGATGCAGACAGATCTGACATCTCATCTGCAGTAGATTCTTGGAGTAGGCCAACACGAGTCTGTCAGCTTGGGGTGTCAGTGATGTGACGAGGACAGAGTGGGACTGTGAGGACATGGAGACGTCCAACAGGTCCAACAGACGAGCTCCGTCTGCAGGAATCAGGTCACTGAATGTTTCCTCTGACCAGCAGGATTTCACTGCAGAAACAATAAACCACTAAATCTCACAGCCTCTACAGGCCACAGGTAGCAGGTGAAAGGTCATGAAAGGTCAGTTGGTAAAACACTGAACCAGTGTGGCTCTTCTCTCTAAAAACAAGATGGCTGCCAGACCTGCTTTACAAAACAACAAGAACAATTTAATTTGTTTAGCCAATACAAACTCCTCCTAACGCCTGCCAAGCATGGTGGAGGAGGGATCATGATGTGGGATTGGGTGGAAGCATTTTGTCCTCTAACTGGGAAGAACTTATTAATCTGTCATAAAACCTTTCATGTGGAGTTACGGTGATCATTCGCCGTTTTTTTTTTATTTGCATTTTGACGAACCGCATTAGAAACAGAAAAATTAAAAACAATTTCCTCAATGTAACAAAAGAGACTTTACGCTCCCCAGAGCTGAGCTTTGACTCTTCTGAAAAGGTTAAAGTGTTAAGAGGGAAACACATTCAGCAAATGAGCCGAGGCTCCCCCTGCTGGTGGGGCTGTGCCTTACCAGAGGTCCAACCCGGCGCGTTGGACCTCTTGGTCCATGCCAGGTTTCTACTTCCTGTTTACTGCAGCCATGCGTAGCGTCAACATCTGATGACATCACACTTTTCAGACCCTGACCGATTCGCTCCAAACCCAGTAAATGGAAACACGACTAAATTCAAATATTTGCTTAAAAACTGCATGACAGTCGGATGGAAAGGTGGTTACTATGGCAACGTAAACAACCAGAGGCGATGACGTCATGTTGAAATCAAAGGAATTTCCTCTCAGAACCACCATTCCTCCATCACTGGGATCACTGGTCTGTTTCCATAACTCAGGTTGTTAATAAATCCTCCCTGATGATGACTGTTGTCCAACATCTAATCAGGCCGTTTTGGTTTTTTTTTTCCCTCCATCTTTCCCTCAGAGCGACGCACTGCTGCGCTTGGCATTTTAGTTTCCATGGCGACTGGAAACCTTTCGGCCCCCCTTCCTCCCATCATGCAGTCATTCTGGATCTGCTCAGCATGCAGCGAGTGAAAACGGTAATCAGAGGAGAGGAAGCAGACGCTCAGCAGCCTCTGCGTTTTATTCTGATGAATTCTCCTGGGCCTCCGCTGACGCTGCGTTCTGCCACCACAGTTCCCAGTTTATTTTTCTGGCACTTTATAAACATGGAGGACAAAAACTCGGCTAAGTTTCTTGCTCTGTTCTCCTGCATGATTATTCTCCTGAACAACAGTCCAGATGTAGAGTGATTCTTTAAGATGAAATCCAAAACCCAGAGGATGAAACTCCTCGAACCAACGCCGGCTTCTGACAACGGCTGAAGAAAAGACGCTGAGAAAAGATTATGTGTAATTTTAAATGTCAGAAACAAGTACTGTATTTACATCCCTTTATTATCTGAAATCACGTCGTCCAAATCCAACAGAAACGAACTTCAAGTGATTTAAAAAACAACTAAAATTATGTTTTTACTTCAGTTCTTTCGTCATCAGTCATTTCTTCAGGTTATTGTCTCTGACAGATATACTGATATGAAGCTATCGTACAGATAAAGATCATTAAAGTTGATGTTTCCACGTTTTATTCATATTTGGTCGGCAGCTGACTTTTATTTTACATGTAAAAATTTGTTAGGACTTTACTGCATTCATTTCCATTAATAAGTTACATAGATTTCATATATTGACGTTTTTAACACAGTTAATTGCATTTTTCCGAGTGGAACCTTTGTATTCCTGATTGTTTTAAAGGTTTTTTTGAGGGAAGACATGCAGCAAATGTCAGGCTGGGAATCGAACGCCTGACATTTGCCCCTGCACCACAGCACCCCATGTACTCTTGTTTCTGGTACGCCCATAAATCTGACGCACAAGCAGTGATGGACGACGAAGCCGCTTCTTTCGGCCCACTGAGGGTTAATTTCTGATTCTAAACCGATCTGAAGGAAAACACTACCGTTGTGTTCAGGTTGGGGAGTTAGCCTATCAGCAAAGCTATTAAAGGCTAAAATATAGCAGCTAACATGTAGCAGCTAATGCTAATGTCAGCGTCCACATTTCTAAAGAAGCTTGATGAATCAAGACTTTCTGAAACTCTGAATGGAGGGAATTACACTTTGCTCCAACAAGTTGAAGAACAGACTAAAAACCAAACTAACTTTGGTGTTGAGCTCATGTCTATATTTACAGCACATCTATACAGCATGTCTATATTTAATTTAGCAGCACAAAGGCTTTTTGAATCGAAAATGTTGCTGATTTTGTCAATATGGTTTTTGATTAAATGTGACGGACGCTTGTAGCTGAAACTGTATTTTGATGTTAAAGACGTCACGTTTTCTTAAAGTCACGTTTTCTTAAAGTCACGTTTTCTTAAAGTCACGTTTTCTCTCTGCAGAAAAATATTCTGAACATTAAATGAAGCTGTTGATGTTTTAGTTTTTCTGTAAATTTTGAATTTCTCTCAGAGGAAACCTGAACCCAGCAGGACTTTTGTTAAGTTCTCCATCGGTTCCTCCATGTTTCCTGGATCCCAGAGCTGCTCTGAGCTGCTGCTGCTGCTGTTTTCTGGGTCCAGCCGGTCCTGCAGGAACAGAACCGTCTCAGCAGCGCCGCGTTTCTGTCCCGGGTCAGGCTGAGCATGCACCGGGACGCGGCGGCGTCGCACCCGGAGCTTTAAACCTGTCAGAGACTGAGTCATTGGACTATTTAAGCTGCAGCTGTCCTGCAGGTCTCCTGCTGCAGGCCGTATTTCACACTGTAAGCCGACTTTATTGCACCTGCAGAACCACGGAGGCTGCAGCAGCACCGCTCATTATGCCTCAGAGAGGCAACATTTAGTTTTTCTATACGCAGCGACGCCGGATCATTACTTGAGCTGTAAACGAGCCGCAGCAGAGAGACGGAGGTCTTAGCAGTGCAGCTCTGGAGGAGCTTGTTAAATTGACTTCCTGTCACCTGGATTGATCGTCTTCGGCTGATCCTGCTGGTCGGATCTCCGGGCCGGAGTGTCTCAGGTCTCAGCGTTCAGAGTGCAGAAGCAGTTTCTGTGTTTCGTCGTGGTTCTTTGGCGGATTTAGTAGATTTTATGCGACTGAAACTAAACAACATGAAAACACAACAAGTTACATACAAGTTGCTCCTCTGCAACCCCGACGAGACGAGAGGGAACAGAAACGGATGCATCACAGAGGTAAATGAGGACAATCAGGATAAAAAGACAAAAACACATTAAAGTCACATGATCTGGACACCAGCAGCGTCACTGAAGTCTCCTCTTATATTACGGTGTTGAAGCTACAAGCACAGTAAAATAAATCACGGTCAGATATAACATGGCTGAATAACTTCTCAGACTCGACGTCATTACAAAAACCAGAACAGCACAATGTTCGGCACATTCATCCCACGTCAAACCCAAATTAATCTGATTGTTTTTCTCTCTTTGTTTCAGACTTTCTATGATGCTCATTTGTCTTAAAGAAAAGTTTCTGCCACTTTTATAATCTGCATTCACACCAGCCATGTTCAGTCCGCTCTAACTGAACTCCAGTCCGAAGGTAAAAGTTGCAGAACAGCTGACGGTTGTCAACTGGAGAGCAGGACTCCTGAAAAGTGATCAGTGAGGAAAACCCAAACACTGAACTAAACTGACTGGGTCCAACATCACCATGAATATGTTAAAGCCAAGCCCCGCCCCCGTCTTCAAAGTGGGTGGAGCTGAGAGACGCTGAGAGGCGTGGCCAAGTGTGGAGTTGAGTGGAAGGACGTCAAGACAAAAGAACAGTTGCCAACTCAACGACTTTCCAGACCCGTCTAGTGACTTTTATCCAAAAAAGCCACCACCAACAAATCTAGAGACTTTTTCCTGTTATTGGAGAGTTTAATGACGACGACTCTCTGCTGTGTCCTGAATAAGTTTCCTCTTAAAGATACAACCCTAAATAACACATTTAGTCAGTTTATCAGTAAAAGATAAAGCAGATCTGGAGGTGAATTCTATTTGATTTTATTAATATTATTTCACAGTAATATTTACCCATTTCTGCTCCAAAATCTAAATAACATCCCAAATATTTGAGAAACAGAAAATATTTCTCATTTTGAAGAGGAAAATAATTCAGATTTAATATGAAAGTATTTGGTCTCACAGCTGCAGGACACAACAGTGGTCTGATGAAGACGTGCTGGTAAACAGTCCCAGTAATTACCTTAAATATACGAGTTAATATTTCACACAACTGTAAAAATAAAATACTATCCGTGTTTTCATATTAAAAGTATAACTGCATGTAATTAAATCCATCAGTGTTCTTATTTCTGAGATAAACTAATGTTTTCTGCTCCACTTGTGCATGTAAATGTGTTTTTGTCTCCTCATTGAGAACTCTGCAGGTTTTACCGCCTATTTAAAGGAGACATTTCAGGAAAGGTTTAGATAAACGCTCATTATCTGGGCCACGTTTTGGCAGCTTGAAGCCTCAGAGGGACAGTCAGCGTGACGCCACCGGCAGCTTCTGCCGCTTTTCCTCCCGTCTAGGAAAACGCTTCCGCAGCTATCGATGCGACATGCTGAGCTGGTCCGAGTCCTCCGGGGACAAACCCGCGTCCAACCGGAGACAGGAAGACCAGAGTTCATTTCTGACAGAGATCCTACTTTCAGAATGACAGAATAATCAGCTCTGACTGTTGATGGAAAAACAGGCAAAACAAGCAGAAAAATGCTGAAATGTCTCCGGTTTTTGGTGAATAGCAACTTAAAAATACAATAAGTCTGCAGTTATTTTAATACTAAATCACATGTATGTCTGAAACAGAGCAACACAAAACATACAGCTATTTTATTACCATAAAGTTTTCTTCCTTTTGTACCCGTTTTTTCAAACTGGTGATGAATCTGATTGAATCTAATATTTTGTGTAACTCCACTAATGGTGGTGGATCCACATTTGGCCAGTTGGTTCTTATGAATATGAGGCATTTTGAAGATAAAAGTTACAAAACAGCCGCAACTTTTCATTCGTCATTATAATGGTGAATGATATCCGTCATCATCAGTCATTGGACTCAGATAAAACACTTCCTTCTGCAGATGCAGAGGAAATAATAGAAAATTATTTTAAATCCTGTTTTAACAAAGAAAACACAAAACATCCAGAAAAGGTTGGAACGAAACGACCAAAACTATGATAGAAAGGATGAAGATGTGAAATTAATAATTGAAAGTCATAAAAATTTGTTTTATAACCACTTTTCCATCGGTGTTTTGGTAATCCTGTAGGTCCGATGCCGTAGGCTGCATTTCCAACAGTCCTGTTCAGTCCGATTTAACCCAACTGCAGCCCGTTTGCCTAGAAAGCCCGGTTCGTTTGGGGAGGTGTGAGAGCATAATCGAACTCTGGTCCTCCTAAAAACCTCAATCTGGGTTCAGTTGAAACGAACTCTGGTTCAGTTCGAATGCCTATATGAACCCCAGGCGGACCAGAGACCGCTCCAAAAGCAGGAAGTGGACTCCAGCACAGGGCATTCTGGGTAAATACAACCAAAACAAACACACTAGCCGACCGCTAGCAGATGAAACGGGTCGTGTTTTTTTTGCCAAAGACAAAAGAGAAATCCTCCAACCACTAAAATCTGCTGCCACTCCATTTTTGTTTCCATTTCATGAAGAAGGAAGTTGTGCTCAGTGTCTTCTTCAGAACCGTTTCTACTCAAATAGTCCAGAAGTTAGAACTAGAATACCTTTTAGGCTCCCAGTGGGGAAACCGGCATTTCAGTACAGCTTGTTCAAAGAACAAAAAACATTAGACATGAGTAGACAGGTGTCGAAGGCTGCAGCCATCATGGGAGGCGCTGCCCACATTGCTGGATTTATGCAAAATGTGCACAGAAAAGCTCAGTTATTCTAAATCCTTATTGTGTTTGGAACGTACAGACTGCAGTTCCTTTCTTTAAATCTTTCTGTGTGATCACACTTTTAGTCATCAGTTTGTTAAAAATCCACTTTTCCTCTTCGGGAAAGTGAGCGGGCGAAAAAAGGGGCTCAATGTTTGGATCAAGCTGCTAACTTCCAGAACCAGCAGCTTTGGCTCAGGAACCGCCCGAGGTCCGGTGATAATTAATCCGGAGATCCTTCTGCTGGCTCAGAGTCCGCGTCTCCTCGCCAGAAGTCCTGCCCTCATCCAAATCCGCTCCTCCTTTTCTCCTCTAGCAGTTCAAATCGGAAGTGCAGGTTTCACAGGGTGACTTTGAGATACTTTATTACATCTCATTACCTACTTTTATTCAAACTCTGATTTAATCTGGCTTTAACTTTATTCAGCTGGAATCAGACCAATAATGCTTCTTTATGCCCTAAAATCCTCTTTAACATGTAAAGCAGTGGAACGATGACGTGTCGGTTTTCACAGGATGATCAAAGTCTGGCTGGGAGCCATTTCAACGGGACGATCCTCATCCTGAGGCCACATCAGTGCTCTGATGTGGACAGACTTTCTGAGCTACGATTAATTAACCAAGGTTGTTAGTTTCCAACTAATTACTCAGCGGGACTTCAGCCGCAGTGCAGAGAAAAACTGGAAGGTGTTCAGGGTCAAAGATCAACTTGAAAGGCTGCCGCTGACCTCTGTGGGTCAGAGCGGGACAACTTTCTGCTTTTTTATTTTTTTGGGAGCAGATGTCTACTTCTTTCTCTCCTTTACTTTTATTTCCTTCTCTCTGTTTAAACCTTTTCCCCGCCTCTTTGTGTCCATTACATCTGAAATAAACCCAAAGCCATTTCTGATAGTTTTACATGTATATCAAGTGAAAACTTCTTGTGAAAGTAAACCTGTTGTGCTTCACATTGACACTCAGACAATTCTGATTTCTACACCGTCTCAGTTACAGTCAGTCAGAAAGTCGGCCTTCTATCACCTGAAGAACATTTCCAGAATTAAAACACTAATGTATCAGCAAGATCTAGAAACTCATCCACGCATTTATCTTTAGACGCATTGATTGCTGCAACAGTGACTTTACATGTCTGCCTAAAAATATCAGATTTCTGCAGGTGGTCCAAAACGCTGCTGCTGGTGTTCTGACTAAAACCATGACCACAGATCACATCACCCAGGTCTGAAGTCCTTCACTGAGAGAAGAGACTTTAAAATACTGTTGGTGGTTTATGCACCACTGAACGGCTTTGCACCAAATTACATAACAGACCTGATGGTGTTGTATCAACCCTCCAGACCTCCCAGGTTTTTTGGTTCTGGTTCTGGGGACGCGTTCCCAGAACCAGAACATGGAGAAGCAGCATTCAGCTTCTATGTACCACAAATGTGGAACAAACCTCAAGACAAATGGAAAGTAGGCGAAACACTGAGTTCCTTTAAGTCCTGGCTAGAGCTGCTTGTGATTAACAAGATCTGGAACATTGACTATTATCTGATGTGTATTGATGATTTTAACTATGGCAGTTGACCAAATGTAATGTCTGCTATTTTTCACAACTGTGGACTATATGTTGTGTTTGTAATTTTTTGGTTTTCACGACATAAAGCACGTTGAACTGCCGTTTTGCTGAAATGTACTATACAAATAAACTTGATTTATTCAAGTGAATAAAGCCAGAGAGAACGAGCAGCAGACATTTATTTTTCTGATCTGCATCCAAAGTATTTGATAGAAAACAGCATCAGTTCTAAGTTGTTTGTTTCAGTTTCTTGAAAAAAGCCAGAGACAGAACGGCAGAGAAGTTTAGATTTTCATGTGAAGAAATATTTCAGCGTTATATAAAAATGAAAGAAAAAAAAAAAAATCAGCCATGATATACTTTATGGCTCCTGGAACACAGACAATGACTTTTAAACCAGAAAAATAAAGAAAACCAGAGCAGAGAAGAGCAATGAACCCTGATCAACAATCAGAGAGGAAACCTAGTTGGGTTTACAGAACTCGACAGTGTCTCCAGTCCAGCGAAACCAAACTCCAGCATGTAGTGGCTCAGTGAATCTGGTCTGGACTCTGTGGATCAGAGTCATGGATTCAGAGACGCTGTAGAAGGACAGAATACCTGCTCTGTGATCCAGGTACACTCCGACTCTGGAGGAACGAGGAGCTGAGATGGAGGTCCAGATGTTGTTGTGACCAAATTGAAAACCATCTGAGTAACAATTTACAGCCCAAGATTTGTCGTTACCTCCAAATCCACATTCATTCCCACCTCCTGCTCTCCTGATATTCTTGTATGCCACTGCTACAAAAACTCTTCCTCTCCACTCCACCTCCCAGTAACAACGTCCAGTCAGACTCTCTTTACTCAGAACCTGACAGTAATCAGTGAATCTGTCTGGATGACTAGAATATGACTGAGGTTGACCCATCGCTGTCACCTTCCTGTTCCCCTCTGATAATACCAGCTTTGTGTGAGCTGTGTTTGGATCCAGAGTGATTTGACATGAATATTTTAAGAATCCAGCTCTGCTCTTTGGTTCTGGTTCTGGTTCTGACAGTAGAACGTCCGCCTCAGTGACCATCAGTGAGATGTTTGTCCATGAGTCTCTCAGGATGTCCTGTAGTTTCTCTCTGAGCTCTGACACAGCTGCTGTCACGTCCTCAAAGTGTCTCAGAGGACGGATGTTGATGCTGGATGAGTGTGTAGACTCCCTGAGTGCTGGCAGTGAGGGGTAGTTGAGGAGAAACTGGTTGTGATCCTCTGTGTGTGAGAGCTGCTCCAGCTCAGCGTCTTTCCTCTTCAGCTCAGTGATCTCCTGCTCCAGCTTCTCCTGAACATCTTTGACTCGACTCACTTCAGTTTCCTGCTGGGATCTGATCTGCTGCTTCACATCAGAGCTTCTTTTCTGGAGGAGACGGATCAGCTCAGTGAAGATCTTCTCACTGTCCTCCACTGTTTTATCAGCAGAG
>CAEGAE010087657.1:0-64581 GCA_903067095.1 Girardinus metallicus | reverse complement strand
TAAAACAAATTAATGAAGCTTCAAGGCAGATCAATTTTCCTCGAGGAATTTTAATAATCGAGGTACTCGAGTCACTCGAGGAATCGTTTCAGCCCTAAATGCAACATGTTGAATGTGACGTGCAGCTAATCGGAAAGCAAGGCAATATAAATACAGACAGGAATCCAAAACACAGAACAACTGTTATGGCTACTCTTTTTCTGGCTTTGCTGTGGAAAATAAGAAAAAAGCAGAACTCGCCTCATTTTGGTAGTGTAACAAGTTGAGCACCTTCTCGCGCCATCTCCACTTCTTTACTGCAACACAGTATCTTTTTTTTATCCCTTAAAAAAACTCCATAATCGATCTTCTATTGGATTTTCTGTCAGACATCTGAACGTTGGTGAGTGAAATCGGTTTTTGTGTGGCTGCAAACCACACAGTACACAGTGAACCCTCGTTTTTCGCGGGGGATGCGTTCCGAAAAGAACCCGTGATAAGCGAAATCTGTGAAGTAGTAACCTTTATTGTTTACAATTATTATACAGCATAATTAAATACTCTACATTGAAACCAAAGAACAAAACTTATTTTCAAGCCCAAGCATTTTTTTTTAACAAATAGGACGCTTTCTTACAAATAACTACAGTAAAATAATTTTAAGCAATTCGAAGTACAGTAGGACAAATTGTGACTCGGGTATTTTACTGTGCCTCTGACTGTGACGCTGCGGCCTGACTCTGCTGCATCACAGTCAGACACACCTGCACCACCTGCCTCAGGTGTAGGTGTGTTTTTTCGAGAGAAGAACGTGGTTATCAGTAGTTATTGTCGCTGTTTTTTCTTCTGGGCAAAAATATTTGCCAAAATTTGCGGAGCTGTATTGCGTATATTTAAATACCGTAACGTTATTGGCACACAGATAGAGAGGAAGCGGGGAAACTAGTTAGTGAATCAAGACGCAGAACAAAATGCACTGTGAAAATAAACTGCACAGAAAAACCCGCGAAGCAGCGAGGCCGTGAAAGGTGAACTGCGTTATAGCGAGGGTTCACTGTATGACCAAACCTTTTGTAGCTAAGATTTTTATTATTGTCACGTTTTAAAAATTCAGGTTTCGAAAATTTACAATTTTGAATTCTTGCCGTGTGAACCAGGCATTAGGGCTGCACTTAATATCTCCTACTGGTCCACCTGTTGCCGTCCAGTTTTAATTTCATATTCAAGCTGAAATTGATCCAAATCCTTTATGGTAAAACAATAATTCTCATCATTTTTGCTTTAATTTACTTCTATTTAAGTTGTTTGACTATTGTCAATTACTCCAATGTTTTTTTTTAGATTTTTTTGCCGTCCGGTTAGTGTTGATAAATAGCAATGGGAGGTATGATTGCTACATTAGTTCTTCTCTGGTGGACTGCTGTCTGAAAGATTACAGCATCCATGTCAGGGATACAACAAGAACACTTGGTGAAGTAAACATGAAAGTACATTATAACAAATGAATTGTCTCCCTCCAGGTTCGTCTGCAAGAACAATGGGGTTCTGTTCGAAAATCAACTTCTGCAGATTGGCATCAAGTCAGAGTACAGACAGAACCTAGGTGAGTTTACTCTGCATCAATATGCGATGCTTTGTGTGCATTAACATGTTCCATCATATTGGGTGGATTGTTTCCCTTGACATCAATGAAACCGTATTGCTGGGTCGCAGATGACGTGGTACCGACGCCACGCAATGCAGATGGGGGTCAGGAAGTAAATGCAGCCCGTTTACATCTATTGATCCAGCATCAAAATGCCTAAAGTCTGTGTCTGATACATTTGTTCCAGCAGTGCTAATTACACTATTTTCGTGTTCCGAAGGTAGTTGGTCACAAGGGAGTTAATTTTTAAAAACTTACCGGAGAAAGAAGATTGGGAAGAGGATGGTATCCAGGCCACAGTCCCAAGGCTTACATCTTTCTGACTCTGGCCATATAGATGATGATGAGTACATGAGTACCGTGTAAAAAATATTGCTTTCTCCCACTAAAAAAGCCATCACAGGATTATGGTACAAAGAGGAACCACCAGCTGTAAAGCAGTTTGTGGTTAACTGCAGTCAAACGGAATGCGTTCATAATAAGCTTGGCTTATGATGTTCCAAAAGCACAATCGTGGTCACTTTAATAATTTGACTCTTATATGTGCAGCTATCCAAAATGAGGATATGCGATCATTAGTATCATCAGTTCAGGGGAGAAAAAAAAGTCAAACCCAACATTGTGCAATTTTTGGGTCCCTTTCTGCTCCGCTGCTGACACAGAAGTCTGAGATAATGTTCTGATTCTTGTTCTTTTAATTCTGTATAATAGACTTATTATAAACTTTTTTTATTATTTGCTGTTACTTTTGCTAGTAAATCCTGTAAGTTGCTGTGAAGTATTCCTGGCGTCAGCGCGACCAGTCAACGTCGACTTGACTTTTATCATGTTGCAGTCAACTTTAAAAAATACTGCTAGTGAACATATTGCAGAAAATGAAAATCTTTGCACGGCTTCCTATGAAAGTGTGGCTCAGTTTGTGTGTGAGACTTTCCCTGCTGAGTTTGAATCTCTTTAATCCTTCTCCATGTTAACAGTGAATGTTTCTCCTTCCTCAGGGAGAATGTACTTGTTCTATGGTAACAAGACGTCAGTACAGTTCGCCAGCTTTAGCACCACAGTGAGCTGTCCCGGAGAGCTTCAGACTCATATCCTTGAATATGTTACCAGAATACACAAAAGCTTTAAATGCTTTAAATTAATTAACACAATTAATTACTTCTATTAAATGAACTAAGTTCTGTCCATTCTTTGTTGAAGTTTCTGTAGAAGAAGAAAGCTGAAGAAGAGCATCCAGTTGAAACTGGATCATCCTCTCTTTACAAACACACAGATAAAAATGCCAGATATGCTCCTCAAATGTGTAGCTATTATTCTTCTCCATGTCGGGACATTAGCAGCAGGCTGACTCAAGTGTGTAGTTGGAAGTCCTTGACAACTGGCTACAGCTCAATGTTCAGAGCAAACCAGTGGAACCACTAGTGGAGGGTGGAGCACAAATCCAGCAGGTCCTGAACATCGAGTGCTTGACAGACTTCTCTGATGCTCCACTTCTCAACATCAAGTTCAGGTAGGCTTTGATTTCTTTTCCACTAGCTAGCAAACTGGTATGTTGACAGTCGCAGTTTGGTTTAGGTGTAGAAGCCAAAGAATTGAGAAAGATAAAACTGTTACTCTTTATACATTAAATAACTAGTGAAGACAAATATTGTTGACCTCAAAATTGAAATCTGTAAAAGCAAAGCTTTAGATTTACTTTTTTACATAAATGTCAGACACAAGCAGCATGCACTAAAATGGGTTTCATCTGCAACCAACCTGGTTGTATATATGACCTAATTTCCATCAAGTTGTCTTGTGAATTTTAAGCAAACTTTTGAAATGTTGTCAAAATAAAAGAAAAAAGCAAATTAGGCTTGTTTCCAACTACTGGGTTGGAGTGAATCAACCAGGCTACAAGGGCATCATTTTGTCAGTTGTTGATGCTATACATGCCGTAATTAACAGGAAGTAGATGTTGTTAACTGGCATGGATGAGACATCTCAGAAAAACTGAGTTTTCTTCCCTCTACGCTTTAAGAAACTCTTGGTTTTTCTCTTCTTTTTATCCAGCAAATCTATGATCTTTTAACCTCATGGGGTTTGGGGATTGTTATTTCTACTGTCAGATATGGAGGAGCTCTGCAGAACCTGACTCTCAAACTGCCGGTCACCATCAATAAGTTCTTCCAGCCGACTGAGATGGCCTCTCAAGACTTCTTCCAGCGCTGGAAACAGCTCAGCCAGTGAGTGTGTGTGATGGGTGTGAGTCGCTTCCCCAGGTTCTCCTGTCATATTGGCTATTGGTCTGAATCAATATGTGTTTTACAGTTCGGATTTACCTCTGTGTCTATTAATTACAGTCACTGCTGTTGCAAAGTTTTGCTGCGGTTTGATTCACATTAGTTGCTAAATTATCGTCCTAAAAATATCTGCCAGCTGAAGCTGATCCAGAACGCTGCTGCTGGCGTTCTCTCTAAAACCAGGAAGATGGAGCACATCACCCCAGTTCTAAGCTACTTCCACTGGCTCCTTGTAACTCAGAGAATAGACTTTAAAATACTTGTGTTATTTTATAAATTATTGAATGGCTTAGCACCAAAGTACATTAAAGAACTACTGCTGTTGTATCAACTTTCTGGACCACTCGGATCTTTGATTTCTGGTTCTGCTCTACATCCTCGGAACCAGAACCAAACGTGAAGAAGCAGCTTTCAGCTTCTGTGCAAATCCTGAAGAAATGTTATGGAAAACAGCTGAAACACTGAGTTCCTTTAAATTAAGACTAAAAACATTGCACTGTAAATGCAAAATTGAATTTAACTGGAAATAGTAAAATGACTTAAATCAGTTTTCAATCAAATTACTATTAACACTCACTTTTAGTAAGTTATATGCAAAGGTCCACAGCCAAAACTTTAGTATTGTGTTTCTGGTATTCCTGTAAATCTGAAGCACAAGAGAAACCTGCAAACGACAGTGATGGCTAAGAGTGAGTGATTTAATCTTTATTTTATATTTTATCATAATTTAGCAGAATATTTTCTGAATACATATATAATATTTGATGTAATCAGTAATTCTTTCAAGTGGGAAAGAATTACTGTGGGCTGCTACGTTGGAACAGGGATAAAGCACAACTCATGTATGGAAGCCAGTCAAGAAAACTGGTTTGTTTAATTTAAGTTCCATGAACTTAGTTATTTTTTGGAAGTTGTACTTGATTGAGTACTGCTTACTAAAAATAAGAGGTTTCCTTACGTTCCTATAAGCTTTTTTTGAGGCAATGAGTTTGCATATTTTAATTAAGGTGAACTAATTAGATTTGAACCATAAGTAATGGAACATTGACCAATATATTTGATGTGTATTGATAATTTAATTATGGCATTTGGTGAAATGCAATGTCTGCAATTGACTGTATGAGTGTTTTAACAATGTAGAACACTTTGATGTGCCTTGTTGCTAAAATATGATATAGAAATAAACTTGATTATTAAATGTTGTTTTTAAAATGGTCGTCTCTCTTCAGGCCTCAACAAGAAGCACAAAAGATATTCAAGGCCAACCACAGCATGGATACCGAAGTAATCAAAGCGAAGGTAGGGTTTGATAGAAGTGTTTCATATGGTGTAGAAAGGTACTCCTGGTTTCTCTAGGAGTCATCTAAATCATGTCTTGTGTGTTAATGTTTCTGCTCTGTTTGCTCACAGCTGCTGGGGTTAGGAATGGCCCTATTGGACAACGTTGACCCCAACCCTGAGAACTATGTTTGTGCTGGAGTCATCCAGACCAAGAGCCAGCAGGTCGGCTGTTTGCTAAGACTGGAGCCCAACGCTCAGGCTCAGGTATGAGCATCCATAACATCACAGTCCCTTGGTAACCATGGAAACTCATGCTTCTCTTTCATATGACTGCTCTGTTATGCTCACTGTAGGATAGTGGGGTCCTAAATGGGGATTAGGATCTTTTTGTGGCCACTGGAATAATTTGGTGTGCCCCAAATTCCAGAGTAGATCAGTTTGACCTGCCAACAAAAAGAGCTAAAGCAGATGGACACTTTTTGTAATTGTTTTTAGAGGAAATTACAAAAGCATATTTTTATAAAAGGGAAATGTATGGTACATCTTTCATTTTACACTATCACATTAAGTAGGGCCACAAACATGCAGTGATCTTTTGCTCAAAAAAACTCCTCGCTTTCATTCATTAAATTTGGCAAAATACAGCAAGTGTTTTCAAAACAACCTCTGAGGAGTGTTTTTTTTTTATTAAAATTACTTTTTACTCCTAGTTTAATGACTTTCTTCCATCAGTATTGCATCTTTTCTACTAATATGACTTTGTTCTCGTAATGTTATGACTTTATTCTTGTTTTTGAAAAATAAATCTCTCCACCTCTCTTCTGACGAGAGATATGTTTCAAAATATCTTCTGCTCTGTTTACAATTGTGCTGTGTAGCTACTTCTACTGGTTTGAACAGGCAGTCTGCTGATTAGTTTGAACACTGCCGCCACCTAGTGAATGGAAGTTTGTTCACTCATGAAGGACCCATATTTGGGGGAAAGAGACTCTAGGGGTCAAGGGGTTGCATGAATAAAGACAATTATGAAGTCCTGCTTCTCCCCACTCTAGTAACGGAGAAATTGTTTAACCACTAAAATCTGATACTGCTCCATTTATGTTTACATTTTTGAAGAAGGAAGTTATGTTGATCTTTTTCTGAGGTTTGTTTTGTTTCCTTCAGTAGTTCTTGGTGCAGGGCCACCACAGGCAAGAGGTGTGAGGGGTAGCTCTTTTCCATTTAGTTTGGATAGTTTGACACAGTGCAGTGTGAGGGCCAACAACAACAACAGCAGCTGAAAATGTAACAAATGTTGCAATTTGTCTAGCGGACTACCAGATGTCAAAACACCCTTAACTGCCTGAGTTTGGATTGAAATTCAGAACCATGTAAAACCAAATATGAAGTAATAATTGTTAAATAAGATAAGTTGTAATAGTAAAACTGCAAAAGGATGGAGGAGAGTCGGAGTCATCCCCTACACAGGTCGTAATCTGTCAGTGGGATTTGGTCACAATGAAAACCTTCTTGTTTGAACAAGTCTTGCATTTCCTTTTAAATCTTGTCATAACGGGAAAGTTTGTAGTTATAACAAGATATTGCTCTTGAATTTACTTTTTTGATCTAGGAGTTAAAAACTTTTGTAAGGCAATTTATGTATTATTTAAGCTTGGCATTACAGGAGTTAATGTGTAGTGAGCCATATTTTTGCTATGCGTGATTGGAATGCAGCAGGATCCCCAAACATCCCCTATATTTATTGTTTTTTTTTTTTTTTGTCTTAAATTTCTTTCATGGTGGTTTTGAAAAGTCTTAAATTTGTCTTGCTGAAACCTGCAGATGCCTGAGACAGTAGTACCAGAAGGATCCCAGATGGGATCATGTGACCTGTTCCATTTCCTTCAGCTTGGTCACTGTATTCACCTTTGTCTCTACAGATGTATCGCCTGACTCTGCGCTGCAGCAAAGACTCCGTGTCCAAGCGTCTCTGTGAGCTGCTGGCCCAGCAGTTCTAGTCCAAGCCCTGACCAGTACTCCCACCGTCCCCCACCCCACCAGCGACCTCTCTCTCTACAGCACCCCTCCCGCACCTGTCCTCCTGCCTCCAGCAAAGAGTCTTTAAGTTGGGGGGGATAAAAAAACGGTGTAACCTACATAAGGGAAAGTGCTGTCGCTGCCTGCAGCAATATTATTGTCATTATCCTTGTCCCAGATTCTGATTCCAGTTCATCTTTTACTTGTTTATTAACATGATGCTACAATCTAGTTTTTGTTGGTTTACCTGTGTAGCTGGTGTGTGTATGGCCAGGAGTGTGAAAGACAGTGTGTGTGTTTGTGTGTCCTGTGGTTGGGCTGGGGTCTCATTCTGCTCATCCTGACCACTTTGGAAAAGATATGTGCAACATTCCTTGAAGACAAGTGGGAGAAGCTATTAATGGCACACCCATTCACTACTACACCCAACCCGCACACGCTATTCCCTGCGGTCAAAGCTGCAAAAGGAAAATCGAGCATTCCTGCCAAAAGAAAAAAATGCACTTAACGTGTTGGGATCCTCCTGTTCATTCCTTTCATCCAGCACTGCTTGGAGTTAACCCTTCATTTCTGTCAGCTTGTGCACTTGTTCTTATCGTGTATGTAAATATGTGCCAGTGAATCACTTTATTTTTGGACACATTCCCTTTGTTTGCTGAAGGTTAACAGAACGGACACTAGAGTGCAGAGATGAGACGGTCCCATCCACCGTTCAGCTCAAGGAGGCAGAGAGGAAGTTTATTGCCCACATCTCATCACTGCTGTCTTAAATCTTGTAGAGCTGGAACTTTATTTTAGAGAGGGAAAAAACATCTCCCGTTTGTATTTTTGCTTTTGCAGGAGAGATGTGTGCAGACGAGGGAGAGGTGAGGTCCCATCTTACTCCTCTGCTTGTGGATGTGACACCTTGTTGAAGGAAATGTGGATTACTTCTCAAACATTTGCATGGAGGATATTTTTTTGTTTTGAAACAAAGTCCTGTATCTGCAGCCCAGCGTAGTTAGAAAGATGAGGCTCATCTACATTTCCACAAGTGCATATTTCTGCTCATCAGCTAATCCTGCTCAGATGGATTTCTGCTGTTTTAATGGGATGTGGATCTAACCACTACAATAAATCTTTGTGAAGTTTAGATTACTTTATCAGCTCTGCTCCGGGATTCCCGTCACTTTGAAGCACTGATGTGGAGAGGACAGGATGTGAGACACCCCGAAGTCCTTTCCAGCTACAGGAGAGTTGGTGTGTGAGTGTGAATGGTTGTATGTGATAGTAAACAGGTGGGGGGGGCCTAAAGACATTTCTAACACATGGTCGCATTACATTCTGTGACTGCACAGCAGTTGCGGGACATTGAACTTTGTAGTGGAAAATTTAGTCATTTTTGTGAGTGTGTGTAAGTGAGTTTGTGTGTGTGTCTATGCAGTATCCACTAGCTAATGCAGCCTCATGTATCGGTGTTAAGAAGCTGTCCAATACCTGTGTTTAGACTTAAGATTTACTCTGTAATGGAAAAATGTGAAGTAAAACTATGCCATATATCTGACTACCTGTGTCTTGTCTTTCATTACAGTCATAACTACACTGGTTGACCTCTAAGTTTTCAAACTCATTTCTTTCAAAATAGTACAAACTGATACAAGAAGAAAATATGCAAGCAGTTTTAGGCCTATTCCACATGTGTAAAAATGAATATTTCACCACACCAGTAAAAAAAAATATTGCACAAAATATAAAGATTTTTTTTTTTTGCCAAAAATATTGAGAGATATTCAACAGTGTTTGAAACAATGGCACATCTACTGCTGTTCCAACAAAAGGACCAGCTCCCCCCTGTGGCAGATATAATTTCTTGTGGTGCTTCTGCCTATTTCTTACATTCCTGCAAGACTTTTGCAGTTGGCTTCAAACGCCAACTGCAGCATTCACCAAAACCATTCAGCATTCACACTTGAATTTTCACAGGAAATGCAACATTTCTAGTTTCCTTTGTTTTTGATGGGTCTGCTTTTAAGCCATTAGTAAACACATGTACAACCTGGTTCAGTCTGAACCAACCTCTCTGGCTCAGTTGAGTACTTTTCTTAGGTTGGCATCATGATCCTCAATGTCCTTGCCACCAATGAATATGTCGTCCACAATAATGGCACTGAGATATCCAGCGAACATTTGTTCCATGATGTGCTGGAACACTTCACTTGCAGAACTAATCCCAAATGGCATTTGTAGAAACCTGTAACAGCCAAAATGGATACTTAAAGTGGTGAGCAGAGATGAATGCCAGTCCAGTGAAATCTGCCAGATCTAAAACTGAAAATACAGTACCATTAGACATCGGGTGCATTGGGTGATGTGGTCTTTTGAGAGCAGTGTTGAGGTCTGAAACTCAACATATTCTGATCTCTTGTCTTTTTTATTGGTGGCAACCATGGACAATACCCAATCAGATGTGTCTGACACTGACGAGATTATCCCTGATTCTTGTATCCTATCTAATTCAGCTTTGACCTTGTCTTTCATGGCTACCGGAACGAGGTAAGTTGGGCGAATTACTGGTTTCACCTCTGGGTCAAGTGTTATGAGTATGTAACTGGAAGCTTACCCAACTCGTTTGACAACAGATCACTATATTCACATTTATTTTGTTTGGTGAGTGTCACAAGTCCCATTTCCAGTGAGGCACTTAGTTTGAGTAGTGGTAATACATTCTTATGGATAATGTAGGAAGGTACAGTACATTGTTTGGCCCCTAGATATGGCAGCATAGTTTAACACATTCAGCAATTTCAATCTTACTACCACCATGGAACTGCTATAAGATAGATGGGTTTGCTGCAGGGCTTTAGTTGTTTGTTTTGCCTTACGTGTTCAAAAGTCTTTGCTGAGAGGACATTGCATTTGGCACTTGTGTCTAACTTCATTTCAACTGCAGTGTCATTAATTCGTATTGTAGCAAGGACCTCATCCTTTCCATGACTTTGTGTGATGGTTGAGTCAACATATCCAGTGTAATGCCATTGACATAGAAAATCTCATTGTCACTTGCTTCTGTGTTTTCAGTGTTCACCTGGTGGACAGACATCCTTTGTCTTAGCCTGTCAAACTGTGGTCTGGACCTGCAACACTTTCTAAAGTGGTTCATCTTCTTACATCCATTACACTGCTGACCAAAAACAAGACATTTATGCCTTTTTGCCACAAGACTACCACCACAATTACTGCAGTCAGTAATAAACTGTGTGGTGTTATTATTCAGTTTGCTGTCAAATCTGATCTTGTCAGCACCTCTTCTCTGTCCACCTGTGATTTGAACTGCCTCAACAGCTGTGATAGCAGGGTAGGTGGTGACGTTAGTGTTTTATTATGCTCCTCTTCTCATGGATCTGACATACTGAAGTGGCCCTGGTGAGTGTCGGATCAGTCATGTAAAAGCACTTTCCTGAGATGGTCGTCATCAATGCCACAAACCAGTCTGTCTCTGATGAGCTTTTCACAAAGTCCTCCAAAATTACAACTCTTGGCTTTTATTCTCAAATAACTGAATAGTCTCACCAGCCCTTTGGTTACATGTGTTGAATTTGTGCCTCTCCATAGTGATGTTCATCTGTGGGTTGCACATTTCCCAAAACTTTCTTTTGAGGAAAATGGGGCCTTCCCTGGATTCCACTGGAACCAGGACACATCCTTATTCCCTGTCTCCACCGGGCTTCCATATCTCAGCTGCATGCACAAATGATTGTTCGAGTTCAGTAGCTTCAGGCCCGGCCAGAGTCAGAAGAATGTAAGCTTGAGTCTGCGCCAGCATGTCCGAGTGCACTGCTGCGATGACAGTTCTCCACTACATTGCCATCAAATACTAAATGGTTGGGCTGGCTGGAGCCGTCCGCCATGTTGCGAATAAGCACAATGGTTCTACACAAACATACTCACAACATGAGATAATCCACAAAACCACTGAAGTCCAAAGCTTCAGTGGTTGTGTTGTGGTAATAAAGAGTTCTGTTGTTGTGCTGTTATCTTGGTTTAATAATAACTGTTAGCTGCCTGCATACACAGCAGTAACCTGTGGAAGAAACCCGAGCGCCAGAATGAAAAACAAAACTTAACGAGTGCGCCCATGTGCAGAACCAGAACTTAGGCATCTGTAAAACCCCAATATTACTGTGTGCACAGTTAATATTCTGCACCGGTGAAGGAGGCCCCCAGGAGCATTTTTTATTCCACTTCAGAGCCCCTTTGTGACCCTTGGCCCTAAGCAGCTGCTTAGATGGCTTATGCCTTGGGCCGGCTGTGGTGGCCCCTCACATAGGAAAAAATTCAAAATGGTATAAATTCTGTTGTATTTGTCCAACTCGTAACAATAATTTCACTGTTAAGCCAAAGCACAGGAGCACATGTTTACATGAACCTCACTGACAGATAACTTATTTATCAGGTCTGTTAGATTTATGCAAAAATAGGTTGACTAGAGCAGAGTTACAAACCTATACATTCACTGGCCATCTAAGTGAACAAGATGTTGAACACAATTCCTCAGATGTTCTTTGTCCACTTTGACAGTATAGCATCACAGTTCACACAGAATTTTATTTTAAAGATATAAAAAATTACAACTATCATGGTTACAGCTTCTGAAGAGGACTGTGATGTCAGGCACTAATCATTGCTTGACAGTAAAGATGAATGATTGTGAGGACTTTGATGAAATCAGACGTGCAGTAGCTCTCCAGTCTTATGTGGATGCTGTGAATAACAGAAGAAAGAAAAGAAATAACTTCAGTTAGTAAGGATGGCATTTTGTGTATTTATGTTTATGTAAATCTTTGATCATGTTGGGTCATTCAGTTTTATTAAAAGTTGTTCTAAACCTTGTTTCTGCCTTGTCTTTTATTTTGGTGACACCCCAAGATAACCACTGGCCCCCATTTAACCCTCTTTTGAAACTTCCTGGATACACCCCTGCTCAGCAGGAGGCATTTAATAAGCATTAATATGCAGGCATTGGCATTTTTCAATATGACGCACTAAATTAAACTGACTGAAGGCTTAAACACTGCGGGTAAATATTGTTATTTCAAACTCTTTTTGGTCATTTTTAATTACATTTGCAAGTTAGGAACTTCATCGAGAGAGATGAATGTATGGGACATCTATGCTTTCAGTTTCATGGCTTGTTTTTAACCACAAATGAGAATGATGGTCAGATGAAGCGCATGCCACTGCGTGTGATGCATGAGGAGCTCCACAGCTCCATAAATCCGTGCGGGATGGGAGGAAGGAAGAGAACTAAAACCAAGCTCAATAAATTAGACTCTGGTGTTTGTCAGATTAACTCTTTCCTGCAAGAGTGAGAGGCGGTGCGCCTGCGCGTGTGGAAGCACGGTGATAGGCTGAAGATGACATCACCCAATAGCTGCTCTATTTGTGGACAGAGGATGAGCTCATCGTTTAGAAGCAGAGCAGAGTCAGAGGAGCCAGTTTCCAGGCAGCTGCTGCAGACTGAGTTTGTTCATCAGCCTGCAAACAGACAGGAGGCTTCTGCTGCTGCAAGAGGAAGACGCTCCACACACAGTAAGCGATGTTTGCTTTAAAAATAGCCTGTGCGCATGCGGGAAATGACCAGCAGAACAGTGACTATTTATAATTTGCTTGTTGTCTAAGATAGTTACAAGAAAAGCTCAATAATCCTCCTTCTGATCTAAGAAGGAAAAACTTGAATTGCGTCACTTATTCATGCTACTTACAATCCTAGCGACTAAGAAGAGGATGCATGAATAATATTCTGCTTTTAAAAAAAGAATAAAAGCCACCATTAAACTTAGATGTTGTGACACCGCAGATGGTCTGGTCCCGAGACGCAGAGGCAGAGCGACCCCAGCTGTCCGTCATCCTGCCGCGGCTCTACCTCGGAGCGGAGCGCGACGTGACGCAGGTAAGAACCAAAACAGCAGCGATTCTGCGCAGTGCCTGGCGCCGGTACGAGCGGCGCATCCACAAAGTTCTTAAAGGGGCAGCCAGAAGGAGGGGGGGAATTTTGAATCATAGGCTATGGTCACACAGCAGGCTTTGATGTTCAATTCCGATTTTTTATTTGTTTGGTCACTAATGCAAGTACAATCAAACTTCTGTGTGTGGTTTAGCGACCCACACGTGCAGAAGAAGGTAGACTGACATACAGCAGGTCATTGTTTATGGCAGTAATAATGGGTGCCTTCATCTGTGGATCAGTTTCAAACTTTATTCAAAAATGGGAGCCGACAATATCATCACAAAATCATAAGCTAAATAAAGATAAGAAAGCACAACTAATAGCAACCGTCTAATGGAACATTGACTGCAACCTTTGTAGAGAACTCTGTTTGGATGTGTAGCCAGCAGTGGTGCGCTTCAGTCAAACAGACTTCATTCATAATTCTATAATTATGATTTTCAACCATTGATTAATTAGTCATACAACACCGTCAAAATAAATAAATAATACAAAAAAAGGACTGTGGCTAGTTGCTGAACACGAAGAGCTCAACAGCTGGTCTCCATGCTGTAATCAGACCCAGAGGTGTACGCAGGTGGTGCGTTTAAAGACGGTTCCGAAAATCCCCTTACTTCAACTTTTCAGCCGATTAAACAGTGGTAACCACTGAAAAAAGGAGAAACGAAAACAAGCAGTTTTATACATATAATTTCAGTACGTTTTAGTTTTATAAATCTATGACATAGTTCCAGTTAGTTATAATTTCCCCCCATTAATTACTGTTTATATTTAGTTCAGTTAATGTTCTCAGTTTCAGTTTATTTCGTTAGTTTTTGTTAACTCTAATAACCTTGGTCTCGCCTCTATGATCTCAATGTCCGATTAAATGACTAAATAATAATGATATGTATCTGATTACAATTTTTTTAAAGCCCAAAATGTAATGGCTGAAAGTTGCTTGACTCCATCTTGTACTGATTGCTTTGCATGTGAAATTTTTGCTGACCAGCATAAAGTAAAAAAATAAACCATATACATAATTGCAGTAGATCTAAAAGGTGCTCTAAATACCATGTCTAAAATAGTCTGATTCTAATATGTTCCTTCTATAGATTGTATTTACACTAAGCCAGTAATCGGTTATATTAGACCAGGATTGTGTCTAACTCTTAATATTCGCCCTATATATTTTTAGCAATAAATAAATAAATAAATAAATAATCAACAACAATAGAATTCCAGCCTCCCCACATTTTAAATCAAGTAAACAAAACCACACAAAGGAGACACCAAATCTACAGTAACTTGGTGTTTTGGAATTTCTCATATTTTGATGGAGAATGATGTGAATGTTATTAAGAAAATGCACTGAAGCAGTTTTCTGAATTAAAGTTCAGAAAGAGTAATATTAGAAAATGTGTGTGTTCAGGACCGACTGGCCTCTCTGGGTATTTCCTACGTGCTGAGTGTGAGCCGCTGCAGCCCCCAGCCATCTTTCCTGCCTCGCTCCAGATTCTTGCGCATTCCCATCGATGACTCCCTGTGGGACGACCTGCTGCCCTGGATCCCCCAGGCTCTCAGCTTCATAGGTCAGGACCGCCTCCCCCTGCCTTTCTGACCCTAAACATCTGCTTCATAGTTTTCTTTGTTGTACTACCATGTTAATGCTAGCAGCTGACTGGTTCTTCAGTCTTAACCATGCTAATACGAGGGTTATGTGCCATGGTGTGTGCAGATTCAGCCATGTCCTCTGGGGCCTCGGTTTTGGTGCACTGTGCTGCAGGAATCTCCCGCTCCCCGGCTCTGGCTGTGGCCTACATCATGTACAGCCTGGAAATGGACCTGGACCACGCCTACAGGTGCAGCACACAGGCCCTGAGCTTCAACTAAGTGGCATTATCTTACTTTAGATGCCTGAACTATGTGTTTTGCAAAATGTCCTTTGTCCGACAATGGGGAGTAGAGTGACAATCAAATATCTTATAGAAGTTCAAACCAGGAGCCACTGCTGCACTCTGGTGACGTTTTGTTAGCAGGCAAAATAAGTCCAATTTCCAAAAAAAAAAAAACCTGGAGGTTGTTTTCACAGTTTATTTATCCCAGTTTCAAGCACACAAAGACCTTTCCATTGTTTCTTGTTGCTGCTCTTGTTCTGGTTTAAAAAACAAAAAAATGAACCTACAAATAAACTCTGCAAATAACCCCCCAAAAATAGAAAGTAAATTAATATGATCCTGTGTACAATACCCACTAATAGGGAGTGGTAGGACCTCAAATCCTCATTTTACCAGACTTCTACAGTTGAGCGTTAACACTGGTACTGCTTGCAAATTACACACATTTTATTTGGCTCACAAATTCGCAGGTGCCTTGGATTAAGGGCTGAAGTAAGCAGAGAATTTTATTTTAGAAAAGGAAAAAGAATGTCTATGCTGTTGGAGGAAACTTTGGAGTGCATTTTATTCATGTTCATGGAGCATAAACCTGTCGCAATAAGCAATTAATTGCATCAAATTAAAATGAGCTTGATAATATCAAATGGTTTTGGTTAGATTTTATCCATCCATCCATCCATTTTCTGTTCACCCTTAGTCCCTTAACGGGGCCGGGAGGGTTGCTGGTGCCCATCTCCAGCTACGTTCCGGGTGAGAGGCGGGGTACACCCTGGACAGGTCACCAGTCTGTCGCAGGGCAACAAAGAGACACACAGGACAAACAACCACGCACTCACACCTAGGGACAATTTGGAGAGAACCCACTCATTCACAGGGAGAACATGCAAACTCCGTGCAGAAAGACCCAGGGCCGGGAATCGAACCCAGAACCTTCTTGCTGCAAGGCAACAGCTCTACCAACTGCGCCACTGTGCAGCCCAGATTTGATATCACTGATGTAAATTAAATGTATTTCAGTGGTGGATGATAAAACAAGTTTATCAGATGTGACCCATTTGTTTAGCTTATTTTATCAACTTAAATTAAATCAAACAGTAAATGTTTGCATCAGGGTTGCATGATGCAATGACATGATTCTACTGCAGTAAAAGATAAATTTATTTAAATTTTTGCGCATCTAAGCAAAGGTGCACACAAGTGCGGAGGTTGCTGTATGTCATTTAAAGCAGATTTAGCGGAGCTCAAAACTGCTAATATAACACAATTAATCATAAATCTTTTTTATTTTTTTTCCCTTTTTAAATTATTGAAAATGTTTTAGCTGATTGGCATAGTGAAAACGAATGTGTGTGTTTGTGTGCTGTCATGTGGATTCTGTTTTTCCATTTTCTCTGTTCTAGATGCTCCCTGGGCCATCCTGCTGGCCAATATTGAGCCAGAGTCCACAGCAGTGACAGTGAATGGCTTGATCCCGGCCCGCTCCTATCAGTTCCGCCTCTGTGCCGTTAATGATGTCGGGAAGGGGCAGTTCAGTAAGGAGACTGACCGGTGAGTGAAGGACAGACCTTTATCTGTTCATCAGTATTCTCCTTTTATTAGAACAAACACTGAACAAATCATAAAATACAATTTTTCTATATGGGATCTCATCATGATTCTGTACTTTAAAAAGACATTTTAAAGAATATTTTATTATTAAGAAATTCAAAAGTATTACCCGTCTTCAAATGTCTCTGCAATCCTGGTAGCTGTGCCAAGGAAAAGTAACAACACTTTTGAATCAGTCTTTGGTATGTGCTTCCCTTTTGGGGTCATGGTTTCAGCAGAAATAAACAAATACCAAATACTTCACTTCTTTTGAACAAACAAACACCATGAAAATGAAAGAGACACAAAAACAAGCTGCCTTTGATAGTTAGGATGGACGGATGGACAGAGGGAGGCAGGGATGGAAGGAGGGATGCACAGATTAATGGGTGGAATATTATGCTTATTAATAGCTATATGGTCTATTCTTTCTTTTTCTTCTTTGCAGTGTTCCTTCTAGTATTTATCTGGTCTAGCATCTTGACCACAAAAAATATTTATAAAAAAGTAATACTGGCATACGAAATTTACATGGTTGCCACTTAAGATATATCCCACCAAATATTGCTTCCAAGCTGTGCTTTGCCGCTGTGATATTGGACACATTAATATTTACATGTGATCAAATGGAGGGATATTTCCTTTGTGTGATAATGCCACTGCACAAAAAGCTGATTTTTCTTTTTACAAGTCTACACCAGTGGAGTCAATAACTGTGGAGGCTATTGAAGTCCTTTGCTTTGTGGGTGCTGTGTTAAGATATAATGTTTTGCTCATACTGAGGTGCTTCTAAAATAAGCCTTACTGTAACATTCATGTTGTTACGAAATGATCCGGGTCTGAGGTGACATCAGCATTGTCATCTCTGTGGCTTCACATAACCAGCTATTCCTCAACCGCTGCCTGTCTTGCTTTACCAGCCAGTCATGCTTCACCACACTGCCAACTCTCTACCCAGAGGAAACCCATACGTGGGGGGAAAGGGTTTTGTTCCCGTTCGTTACAGTTGGCCCAGTCCTCCATGCGTCCAGTTGGCCAATGTTAATTGTCTCATTCCTTTCTCTTATTTCCATCCTCTCCCCCCAGGCACAACAGAGTCTTTGTGAGGGAAAGACTCTGCGTTTGTTGGTGCCCTGTGTGTTTCTTCATAAAAATGAGCAAATTACAAATACTAGGAAGCATCAGTAAACATTTTTAAGCAAATTAATTTACATAAATGACAGCTTGATTTTGAAGGATCTATTTCTATGATGGCGATCTTCTGTCATCTTCTTTTCTTTGTGTGTATATGATCTTCAGCGTGTCTCTCCCAGAGGAGCCCCCCAGTGCCCCTCCTCAGAATGTCATTGCCAGCGGCAGGACCAACCAGTCCATCATGATCCAGTGGCAGCCTCCGCCCGAAAGCCACCAGAACGGCATCCTCAGGGGCTACATCGTCCGGTAAAGTGCCCCCCCACCTCTATACATGTCATTGCCTTCTTTGCCTGTTTTTCCACATTCTTGGGAAGTTATGCAGTCAATTTTTAGTCTGGTAAAACTTCTCTGAATAAACAGACTCTGTTAAAATCTATATATAGTACATTGCGTCACAGTATTAGATTACTCTTTCCTCATGAAACCCACTTGTCTCTGTTAACAAAGCAACTTGAAAAATATTTTATCTGACGTACAACCAACCTTTAATTACTGGGCTGACTTGAGCAAACACTGTGACTCTAATAGACAGAGTATGCAATAAGCCAAAGTGACTGTAAATCCTCTAAACATATAATTAGCTCGGGTCTCTGTCAGACTTTTTATTCATTACATCCAAATGAAACCGCAGGTGATTTCCAGACAAAGTCAAAGCTGCCTGTGGGATTTAAGGTGCCGCTTTGCTGATGCTTTGTCCCCCTCTAGAAGGAAGACAGGTGTAGTACAGCTGAATACTGTAATGTCCTTGTCTGTGGAGCAAGAAACGTGGAACCCCCCCCCACACACACACACACATTTTTATCACATCTGTAAATTAGAATATTATGCAAAATATAATTATTTCAGGAATTTAATTCAAAAAGTAAAGCTCTTTTATATATTCATTCAACAAAGATTGTTATAATTTAAGTGTTTGATTCTGTTAATCCCAATGAAATATGGCTTACAGCTAAAATCCAAAGAAACGGAAAATTTAGTTTCTCAGAAAATATAAGTATTTAAGTATATAAGTGTAATTAAATTCAGTTATTGAACTGAATTACTGTTGAAAATAACTTTTTTGTTGTTCTTATTTATTCAGACGTACCTTCGAATCTTTATATTCAAACTTCATAAATTTGTGTTTCAGTTACCGACTCACTGGGCTACCTGTGGACTATCAGCTCAAGAATATCTCCAGCCCGGATGTGACCACTCTACTCCTAGAAGACCTCATCATCTGGACAAACTATGAGATTGAGGTGGCTGCCTACAATGGGGCAGGTTTGGGCATCTTCAGCCATAAAGTCACAGAGTGGACTCTTCAAGGAGGTAAGGGATCCATCATAAATAAAATGTCTTAGTAAGTAAGTTTTACCATAAACCTCTCTTTGGCTGTACCTCAAGAAAATGGAATACTCAGTGAACAATGAAGCAAAGGGATCCCTTGGTTAAACCATATGCTGGTACTTTTAGCAGTGTGGGCAGGTGCTGAGTTCTGATTGGATGTTTTCCTACAACACATGTTCTTACCAGTCAAATTTCCATTGATATGCTTCAATATAACACTCAGCTAGTAAATGTTTTTTTAGCCTTTTGCCTATTGACCTTTTGTGGCTTACCTTCTTGGAGGTTGTTGTACAATTGTGACTTAAGCAGCATCACCTAAGATTGTGCAACTTGTAACATAACCAAAACACGAGATTTGTTTGCTTGAAAAGGTTTTCTATTGTCCTATGTAATATTCTATTGTACTACTGGAATAACTTTTCAAGGATATTCCAATTTGTTTAGATGCAACTTTACATAAAACAAATTTGGAATAGCTCATGTGTAATAGCTTTAGCAGGCTTTGTGTACATCTGGTTGAATCTGGCTGCCTATTTTCTACCTATAGGTGTTCTACACTGTGTTCCATTATGCAAGTGATATTTTCTCAGATTTTCTTAAATGGTCAATGCAAATGACGGTCAGTATAATTTTCAAGTCATGAACTATTGTAGTATAAATCAAATTTTACTGAACAAAGCTGCCAATGATGGTGACCACACCATGCGTTTCTCCCCTTTTATGCCCGTAGCAGCCAATGACACAGTAGTATTCCTTCCAGCATGCACTGCCATGCATGAAGATGATTTTGCTACTGAACCATGAAGGAAGGTGATCAGTCAGAAAGTCCATATACTTTGCTGAGGTCATTTTCACACCTTTGGGGACTCTGAAGGGGCCGACCATCTCTCTCCCCATGATTTCGCCCCAAAACATGACTCCACCACCTCCTTGCTGACGTCACAGCCATGTTGGGATGTGGTGCCATCCACCACCAATCCACTACTGCGTCCATCTGGGCCATCCAGGGTTGCACAGCAGTCATCAGTGAACAAGTCTGTTTGAAAATTAATCTTCATGCAAGGATGGGCCCACTGCGACCGTTTCTGCTTGTGAGTCTGATTAGGGGTGGCTGAATAGTAGGTTCATGCACCGCAAGCCTCTAGAGGGTCCTACACCTTGAAGTTCCAGAGGCACCAGCAGCTTCAAATAACTGTTTGCTGCTTTGTAAGGGCATTTTAGCAGCTGCTCTTTTAATCCGATGAATTTGTCTAACAGAAACCTTCCTCATTATGCCTTGATATGCACAAACCCATCTTTGTTCTGAATCAGCCACAAATCTCTTCACAGTATGATAATAACGCTTCAGTTTTTGTTAAATATCTAATGTTTTCATACCTTGTCATATGGCACGACACTATCTGATGATTTTTGTCAGCAGAGAGATCTTTTCTCTTTCCCATATTGCTTGAAACCTGAGGCCTGCTTAATAATGTGGAACATCCTACTTAAGTAGATTTCCTCTAATTGAGCTCACCAGACAAACTAATCAACCAAGCTCTTTGAAATTAATTATAGTGATTCAAAGAGCCCTGACACACAATACCATAAATAAATTTAATAACACAACAAAAAATGTTATCTTTAAGACACTTAAATCCAATTTACATAATAATTTTGAACACGGTGTATATACTACTGAATTAGTCTGACTTTTAATAATTGTCAAACTTCACCTTGCGCTACCACTGACCGCACTCTGTTTACCAAATAAAAGTGAAGCCCGGGGGGGGATCTTTCTCCACGATGTGTTGTAAACCCACTTGTACTTCCTTCTATTCTTCTCTAATTACAAGGAGGCACTTGATCTGGCAGTTTGATGACGGAGATAAGATCAAGCATTCATGAAAGGGATTTTCCCCGCTTCAGTTTTCTGATACATTAACTCCTTTTGAAGCTTCCCCTCTTCTCTCCTATCTGGAGAATTTAGCTTTGCAGCACTCTCTGATATCGCCGATAAAGCTTTTCACTGATTATTTCTACTGTTGACAGTTGGATTTCTGTGCGGACATCCGACCATACTAAAAGCCTCCTTCAAAAAGATTAACATATATTTTCTTTGCTCTCTCCCACCAGGTTTCTTTCTGTAGTCCTCTACTGCAGTCATGTTTAGGAACAGCTTGAAGATGCTACTGACGGGGGGGAAGGCCAACCGCAAGAGTCGCAGCAGCGGTGAGTGTGTCTTATGATTCCCGTCACAAACAATGACGCATCTGCCTGTCAGCTGCGGGAGGTGTCGACAATGTTTCTCGGTTTATTCTTGGAAGCATAAACCGAAAATCCACAAATGTGAGCTAGTGGATTTGAATAAATTCCCTTTTAGAATTTATTTATACTAGGTTTTCAAAAGTTTTACATAAATAAAAATCTCCAAAGCTTGGAGGACATGACCCTGTGTTTAGAAGGTTAGATAACAGTGGGAAACCCCCATCGCTCTATGTGAATGTGGAAACCGTCAGACTGCGCCTGTGCAGGAGGGGGAACGGGTGAAACGGGATGGTAACACCACTATTATTTTCATCTTTTCTCTTTCAAGGCGTTCACTCCTGTTGTCAGAACTTAAATCCAGCTTCTCTATGGTATTTAAAGAATGCTACGCCAAGTGGAGCAGCATTGTGAATAGTCATTTTAAAAGCACAACAGGGAATTTCCAAGCAGGCCCTCATTTTTCAGGCTTTTAGTTAATGGTTTTCTATCTCGTTGCTTAGAACTTCACAGTTTTGATTTATTGCATTGATTAAAGTTGTTAAATGGCCCACGTCAGAGGTTTTAAGGCGTGATGGCTCAAAGGGAATTTATTTACTCTTACTTTGATGTCAGAAGAAAACATTTTCTACAATTTTCAGTAAAAGGTGACCGATTGAAAGACGGAACATACCAGCTTATGACACTTCACAACACTTAGCATTTGCTGTTGAGCCTTTTGTTGATGCTAAACTATAGTGTTTTTTCATAGTTTTTGAGAAATCTGTACTTTAGTTGTATTTGATCATTAGATTAATATAGATGTATAGGGAGTGATTAAACCTGATTTAGATGATGTAAAACACAGCTAAATACTAATCAATAATATCTTAACTTTAAAAACACAGAACTGCTTTTGTCAGGATCAGGACCACCAAAGAATGAAACAAATATTAACAAATGTAATATATAGACTAAAAAGACCTTCATGGAAATATTTTAGACTAATTATTGTGATTACATCTTTAAGTCACTTTGCGATTTTGCAAAATATTATTTGTGAAAACATGAAAGGGGATTTTTAAGTTTAACTGAAAATTTTACTGAAACCTCGTGTCACCTTGTGATGCAGATATGTCATAACAGCATTTTTTATTTTTTTGCTTAATTCAGTATAGAAAAATCTATGCAAATTTTTTCTCACCAAAAACCTGCATTGCCCGAGTTAGCTTAAATACTATCCGTCCATCCATCCCTGTTTGTATTACTATAATTATTATAATTTGGGATTAAAATAAATATAAGAACCCAGCTTTCTCACTGAAGTAGTAACTGATTTGTTACTACTTCAGTTTAGTTGTGTTCATTTTAAAACAACTGTCCTGTTAAAGTTTCAAAGCATTTTTGTTCCCTTAATTAGGGTTTGCTTCAATCTCTTTAGATGTTGTCCCTCCAAAGGCGATGATCTTCATCCCAGCTTTAGTAATATGTGCCAATTTGACAAGCAAATTATCACAAGATGCCTCTTATGTCATCTATTTAACTTTATTATCAGACATAAAAAAAATGCCTTTTCTTTCAAACTCTTGAATGAATGCAACCAAATATCTTGAAACTCACCGAAGCAGAGGATTTCCCAGACTGCAACAACCCAGAACAGGTGGAACTACTTGAGTGTTGTGACATCCTGGTCTGCAGGGCTTCAAGCTCGAAGAAAACTTGACGTTACCAAATATTGTGCCGTCTCTGCCTTTAGCATGTGCAGAGTGGTGCTGCGTGACGGGAGTGTTTTGCTCTCTGTTGCAGTGATCTTGCAGGGAATTCACTCATCCCTGCAGACAGGATCTGTTCTTGCAATCTGTCTCCTTCTCTGCAACATCTGTATCATGGGCCTCTCAGCCTGTAAGACTGTGAACACATTTTTAGAAAGCTTAATTAAGCTGCATTTAGAAGCAAAATCAAAACTAGATGTTTGTTGGTCTTATTCCTTCAGGGGCAGAACAAGGCTGACTTACCTGTATCTGACAGGCAGGGAGCGCTGCTGCTGCTACTACGGGACAAAAGCACTCGGCTCAACGAATGAAGTTTTCTCTCAAACAGAGTTTCCGTACAGCATGCACAGACTGCTGAAAATTGGTTCAAAAGAGAGATTGTGAGATAAAGTGATTGCTGTATTTGAAGCAGTTTGAAGACTTCTTCAGACTTTGCCTTTGCTGGAGCCCACAGTGGGGAAATCCACCCACTAATCCAAACAGAGCAGAAAACATGTCTTAGCCACTACTTGCTACGATGGTGAGTGGCAGATTTAAAACTACAGAGATAATTTTTTTTTGATTGAGACGAGGTTAAGATTTATATAACTGTCATTTTATGAAAGACCATTTTCAGGTACCAAACCAGATGGGAGTTTCTGTGATTTATATTTTGAAAGCAAAAAGTAATAATTCAAATTATATTACTTGAAATTGTTCCTTTTGTGTCCGTGTTGTCATATCCGATGCATGTATAGAGCTGTTGTATTTTAGCAAGGCTCTGAGTTACTTTTCCACTACCATCATTTTCATCCTCCCATCTGAGGGGTGGAAAAGTGGCACTAGACTTGAAACAAAGTCAACAGCCTGACACTGCAATTACAGTTATGGCATCGGCTGATTACAAAACGAGAAATGGGGTTGAAAGGTTGGTGTGTCTGGACAGGAAGAGTTTGCATGACTAATGGGCTTTTAGAGGGATGGGATGAAGAACTGTGGTTAGAAAGAAAAAGAATTACATGAACTTACACATATCTTGCTTGTCTAGGGTAAAAAAAATCTTAGTTTCTTAACAATACAGAATAAAACATGCTGTTTTTTAAGAATCTAAGTTAATGTGCTAATATATGCTTGGCAGAGCTATTTCAGTAGCAATTCTTTATTTAAACAGATACACTAGCAAACATGAAATGTGTCTTTAACAAACTTCAACAACTGCCTTAAGCCACTTGACAGCCTGTTGAAGAACTTGATGAAAGCTTTTGGGGTAATTTTGGCTCGCTTTGTGATGGCAACTTAAACTGGACAAAAGTAAAACATTACAACAATAGCTTTAACATAGGCTTAGGCAAAATGAGAAATTGTATTTTATTGTAATTGCTACATCTGAGAAAGTAAGACAAGACAACTTAAAAACAAAATAATGTGGAGAAGGCTACCGCAGCTCTGCTTGTATCAAAACTCTCAAGTTATTAAACTCCACAGACAGTGGCTTTTTTTTAGTATCAATTAGTACCCGAGTATCGATTTGTTTATGAACAGTTCCAGTTTCCTGCCGGTTCCAGTAACTCTAAAAGTCTGAAGGCAGCAGCTGTTTAACAGGAATCAAGTTGCCCCCCTCTAATTACAGGAGTCTTAATTGATGGCTCATTCTCCACAGTAGTTGAAAAATCTAATTAGAGATCATCAGATTAGCAAACATGCTTTGAGATTCAAAGCACAAGCAAGAAGTGACACAGCAAGCAGGGGCCTAATGCAGTCTAAATGTGGTTACTGTGTGTTTCTGAACAACACGTGAAGCCCGGCTGCACCGACTACGAGTTCTCATAATGGTACCAGGCTTTGTCTTGTTGCTGTTGTCATGGTTGCTGGTTTAAAGTATTTCTGTTCCACACAGTCAGTCCTTTTTAATTGATTTTCTACATGGCATCATTCAAGACTCTTGTCACCACTTTTCTGCTCATTTATGTCTTTCTTAAAATCCCACAAAACTGCTCTAGATTTCATTTCATTCTTTTCCCTTACTTCCACCTGATTATCAACATAATAAATTAGCATGTGTTATTGGAACGTTTTTGCAACTCCACCCACAGTTTCTGTGACTAAACTTATTTAATGACGTCTTGGAATTTAATGTTTTAATTTATGTGCAGTCGGTCTGCAAACGCTGATCTATAGATCAACAATTATCCCCAGATCGGCTCATTTTCATATCATTAATTATTTAGTTTATTTCTACGTTCGCTTAGACATTTATAAACGTCTGCAGAGCGGTTGATGTATTTCAGAGTTGAATTTGCAAAACATTTATATGCAGATGTACATTTACATATATATTGCTTGCTCACATTCAAAACAAGCTATACAATATCCACCATTAAACATTAGAGGCTGGATTATACGCACTGAGATAAAAGGTTTGCCCCTGTGGAATATTATCAGATGTAAGAAACTCCCGGAGGAGGGGCAGCGGCTGAACAGGAGCCGATTCTGGCTGATCTCCACGGAGCGACAGATTGGCACCGACTGCTCCACAGAATGTTCCCTTCCTTCCTGTATTAATGAACCAAAGGAAAAGTGAATGGAACCAGATCCTGTTAACAGGCGGCATCACCGTCCTCCTGCAGAGGGGGGTAGCTTACTGAATGTGGGACATCTTTTGGTCCCATTCACCACAAATTTGAAAATAAAAAGCAACAGCAACTGTCATTTTAATTTTTAAGAATGTGTCTTTTAGTAGAATAAAGATATTAAAAGAAAAAAAAAATACTAGTTGATCGTTGATTAATGTCAGTTTTGAATATCTTGATGAAAATAAATACTGTTGGTCAAAATGTTGTGCAGCCTCTTCAAAAAAAATATATAACTCAGTTAAATTAAGTTTTTGATAATTATCTCCCTAATTCATCTAAATACTTGACTAATGAGAAATTAAATATTATGTTGTGGTTAGCTTCATGAACAAAAAATAATTAGTTTATATGTTTGAAAAACATAAACAAAATGGGAATGTGGTGGAACAAAGGGGTTTATTATTGGTTGAACTGGCAAATCACTTGGACCTATTTTTCCTATGAGCAATGACTTGAATCAATTGTTTTATCATGAGCTTTATGAGAGCAATGCTGTAAACACTATAACTTTGTGTGGTTTTAGAGCATTTTTTGTGAAGTTGCACCAAGAATGTGCCGGAATCATCCTATTTTTAGCTTGATGAGGCACAACCAGTCACTGGCTGGTCGGACAGATCATAATTTTGCTTTTGTTTTTTAAAAATACTGAGTTGTGAAACATTATTAATACTCTCTGACACACTGTAAGATCTTAAATCTGCTTCTTAGTAATTTTGACTGTTTAGTTCACAGCAGGCTGGAAAAAACAATTTGAATTCTGTTCTTAGATATTCTTACACTGTAGATTTTAAAGAGAAATAGTTGGTGGTAGGGCATAGCTGTTGGAAATGCTATCAGAAATTGCTGATTTAAAACACTTGCACTGTAGATAATATTTTATAAACCTCATTCTATATTATGTTGTGGCTCAATAACCTATTTGTAGCGCACTTCACACAAAGAGTCTGTCAGTATAGTTCATAGCTGTTGAAGGGGGAGTTTTGACCTTTCGGTTACTAAGAACAACAGACTAATGTCTATGACCTTCTTCTGCAATGTCATTTAACTTTCACCCTTCAGCTGTTGACATCCCGAGGTGCCTTTATGCTGTGTTGCCTGGGCAACTGTGAGCCAACACAACTGTCCTATGAGAGTAATGGTGCTATGTGAATACACTGGTCCAAAAGAGAGTTGGTTGCATTGAGTAGTTTCTCACATTAAAGACAAAAATGTTTGCCTATTTCTCAACAAGCTGATATTTGTCCTCGTTAGAAGATATATGCATGTTTTCTCTCTTTGCAGAAGGTTCATTATTCTTTCTGAAGCCTGCAGAAGCATGATAAGTTCTTCTTTACCAACCTTAGGAACCTTCCTGCAAAACTAAAATGGATGAGGAGAAGTCACTTCCTTCTTGAGGTCAGACATAATTTACCAGTCGATCCGGTGGATGGCGTGGATGCTAAAAACAGCTAACCTCATCAGCTGGCACCTGTGTCCTCGTCTGGGTAACTGTGGTAACCAAAGCAGTGCCAAAGCGAAAGCACACTGAAGGTCAAAGACCACTCAGACTGTCGATGGAGCGTCGAGAGGGTGTGGGGGCTGAGATAGACGACGTGACCGAAGTGTCAGAAGCGGCTTTCTGATGTCTTGTGGAGTGTGGGAGGCACTTATGGGCCCATCATTATGCTTCAATGGAGCTGCATGATGCACATACCACCCTTGTCTCAGCCGTCCATACGCTTTTACTAAAGGACCTTCTTTAAGTCCTTCAAGGTCAGAAATGTGACATCTTGGAATCTCTCCCACTTTCCCAAAGACCCACTACAATGTGAGGAATAACATAGTTTTTACTCTAAACAACATATGAGATTTTTTTAGATAATTTACAAGTACAATTCTTACTTCATGCCATGAGAAAATCTAATTTCTATCATGTGAATCTTTTTTCTTATTTAGCAAGAAATACGTTTTGAAGGTTTTTAAAAGCTACAAGACTGCAGTGACAACACTCTTCTGTGTGGAAGATTTTACTGCGTAAGAAGACTCAAACTTAGTTTTTAGTCTGGTTGATTCAGGCTGTGCCAAACAGAAAGAGCAAGACTTTCAGCATTTTGAGCTTTCAACATTTCTGACACAAAAAATGCTCAGTTTTGAAATGTTAACAGCCTTGAGGAAACCTGAAAGTTAAGGTAGGAACTTCTAAAATGTTATTTAAAGCATAGCTTCCACTGGTACATTTTGCAACACACTGAATAAATATACTCAAATTATAAGTTGGTGTTTTTTTCAATGTAAAATAAAATTTCAAGGCTTTTTGTACATCTCTGCCAGGATGCCAAAACATTTGCTCCCATCTCCAACAGTGTTTTATCTCCTGCCTGGATGCTGCAAACCACCGACACAGAGATTGGATGAAGAAAGCCACTAGTGTAAGCACAGCTGCTGCATGCAAAAGTGAGCAGACAAATTTTTATGGCAGTTGTGTTGCATCCAATTACAACAGGTGAAGCCTGAGAGGTTGAATCTGCCAGACTCACTAGTGTGTTAAAGAGCCAACTCTCAGTGTTCTTAGTTTGGAAGTATGAGATACCTACTTACATCAACATGCTGTTTCAGTTCAAAGCACACTGCAAAGACACTATTCTCTTAAAGCCAACTGCAGAATAAAATAGAACAATGTGGTTGAGTGTATGATCTACTGTAATAAGCCACACTCACTGCTGCTGATGGTACTCGGCTGCTTGTTGCTCCATTTGTATTACAATCGACAGTATAATCACAGTGAAGCATGTCCTTGTCAGGGTTTTTGCATTTGTCGAGCCACAAGTCTGCCTTCGTCACTGAGTACTTCTGGTTCTGTCCCATATTGTGCAAAATACTTAGATCACTTCTAGCTTCTGTATATCAAAGGAGCTAGACATAGTTGTGATCTTTTGTGGTATCCTTTATGTACTGTATTTTTAAGGCCTTACACAATTTCTCCTTGGACTTAAGCTTCAAGGTATTGACCATGAATTGGAATCTGTCATTTCTTTCTTTTACAACTGCCACATCCCTCATATCAACCCACTTCTACAGCAGAGACAGCATTATAAATGTCTTATCTGGACTAAGGACTAAGAAGGACTAAGACTAAGAAAAAAACATTGATGGCATTGCTGTAAATGGTAAAAGTCTTCTTTTTATAAGTGAAGGTAAATTTTGCATTCAATTTGAAGTTGATTGGCCTGTAAACTGGCTTGACCTAAACATGAGAAGATCTTTGGAGTACTAGCCAAAAAAAAACAAAAATCAACATTGCGGACACACTAGGCTGCATAAAGCAACTGAGGCTACCTTAACACTTTAGCCCAGGCTAAAGACTGGCCTCCATTCCATGCTAAAAGTATTAAGTGCCTATATTGAGCAATGAATCCACACACTTTTCATTAGGCTGACATTTATGTTTTAAAAATTAGATCAGCCAGCAACATCTTGATGAGTCCATCTCTTGGGCAGCTAATATCCTTTGCTTAAACCAATCTCTTCACGATCCAAAAAGAATGTGAGGTATGAACTATGTTGTACAGGAGTTTGTGCCTACTCCTGTACAAACTCATATTTTTCCTGATTATGGTAGGTTTAGAAGTCATTTTGTGGCTGAATCTTTGGGTGTTGTGACCAAAGTAGTCAACAAAGCCTGGAGAATGATTCATTTAGACTTAGGGAAACAAAGTCTGCCTCCCCCTAAGCTAAATATAAAGAAATGTTTGACTTTCATATAAATCCTTTGCAGTTATTTGTGGGACTTTCCCCTCTCAACTCTGCGACTACCCTCAGCAGGGTCTTGAGTATCCCACTGACAGCAGTATGATGGCTGCTCTCACAATCTTTCTGAGTGATTTCACTTGCTGTGTTGGAGCACAGTGACATTTAAATAGAGAGCTGTTCTGGAATCTGTAGGAGTCTCTCTCTCTCTCATGCTGCTCTTTTGTCATGGGAGCCGTACATTTCAGCATTAGCGGTACGGAGTGGGCAGCATGACGCGTGGGTAAAGAAGCGTTGGTATAACCTCTCCTCCGTCTCTGATCACAACGTCAATAATGGTAACTCGTGCATCTTTCCCTTCCCTCACCTCTTGGTCTATTTATTTTCCTGCTCTCCTTCTTTGGCTCTTATCCTCAATTTTTATCCACAATTTCCCTTCAGACATTGAAATAGGCTTTAAGGAGAAAACCTTCAGGATTTAATTGTGTGTTTTAGGGGTTCTGGATTTATATTGCCTTTCTTCAACTAAAGATGAAGGCTTAATGAAGATAAGAGGGTGAAGTGTGACTTATATTTAGCAGGTCTAACTACCCTGACCTACATATTGTTTTGTTTCCTTTAATGGCTATTTTATTGGCATTAAACGGTTGCAAAAAGATGATGATGTACATGAGAAGGGAGAAAATAATGATTCCAGATTTTATTGAGGAAAACAACATATGAAATATGAAAACAAAATTTTCAAGTAACTGGGCTGATAATTGTATTTGTTCATGAGAAAAAAAAATAATTGTCTTGGAAATGTGAAGAAATGCTAGTTTTGGAAAATTAAAATCAATCCTGACTTTTTTTCCCCCTTTAGGTTTTAGGCAAAACCTCATGAGTTTTATAGCCTTGACAATGTAAAACTTTAACCTCACTTATTTGTATATTTGGCAGAGTTAATTTAAATTGAAGCTTAATGTTGGCCTACTTTACCCATTCCAAACCCGGTTTTGATATGTATTTTGGGGGGTGTTCTTGGAACTCCCAACTTTGCCTAATTAAAGTAAGTGGAAGAATGGAAGAATTTAAAGTATTCCCCCTCCTTCATTATTCCACTAACTTTGTGCACAACTATCACTGGCAGCATAAGAGCAGCATGATGCTTCCACTTCCATACTTGAGAGATGCTATGGTATTATTTGGCTTGAAACCCATTAGGTTGACTTGTGAACCTTCATCTTGTCATTTTGAAAAAAAAAATACATTTTGAACTTTGTCTCATCTGACCACAGGTACTTTTTCCAAAATGTAATTAGATTCTCCATGTTGGAAGCTGCACATTTCAGCTGAACTGGAAAGTGCTGGTATAGAATCATGGGGTTCTATTTCTGTTTACACCCTCCTAGTACAAAGTTATGAAAAGTTTTGGACAATCTTCAAAAAATAAGTGTACAAATAAAATAAGACCAAAATGAGTTTGGGACCTATATTGCAATATAATCCTATGCATATTTAAGTTACATTTGCTATGTAACTCAAATGTCTGCAAGTGGGATGATTGAAAACCTTGAATTAAAGGACGCGGTCTGAAGTGAAAAAACTCTCTAACCTCCTATAAATTCATATCATGCGAATAGCAGACAAATGTTAGCAAACAGAAAGCTGCTTGAAGTCATTGCAAATTTAGCAGCTGGAGTGGAAAATTTCCCTCTGGATTTCATGCAAAACTAGATGCATAAACAAGAATCTGTTAGGCATCATGTTTGCCAGATCAAGTTTGCGTTTACAATTTGTTTCTCCTGCCCTGCCCCCAAGTGGCAAAAAGGAAGAGACTGCTGTGCTTTGGAAAAGTATTTGCTCCTGTTGCATGTTGCTTCTGCTTTTGATTTTTTGTACCGCATGACAATTTAAATAAATACTGATGTCAGACAAAGATATGCTTAATATCTAGCCCTATGTGAAAATGCAATTTCCCCTAACGTTTGGTGGCAGCAGTTTGGTAGCACCAGTTTTTGCATAATATATGAATTATTCTCTTACATCACAATAATTTTCTTTAAAGAATTGCTTTAATTCATCCATATTTGAAGGTTGTAAAGCTTGGAGAGCTAGTTCAAGATGCAACAGCATCCGGACTTCGACTTGGCCACTCCGAATTCTAAATTGGACATGCTTGTGTGGCTTTGACCTCGTTGTTTGGTCCATTTGCATAATTCAAGTGTCACACTGATCTGCCAGAGTTCAGAATTCATGGTTACATCAAATAATCCAAGTCAGTCCCAGCTTCTAAAGCAGCATAGCAGCCCTATGCCATTACTTCGCCATTACCATGTCTGACTGTATAATGATGGAAATTATGTTCTAGTCTAGCTTTAAGTTTTAAGACAGATCTAACAGAAAACTCCCCCCAAATTTAAGTTTTTCTCCCTTGTCATAGCAATTTTTCCAAAATATTTTGTGTTCATGAATACGTTTTTTGGCAAATATGCGACTGGCTGTTCTCTTAGTAGGCAGTGGTTTTTGCCTTGGAAATTGCCAACAGAGTCCATGTCAGGTGTAAATTGTCACTCTCAGTAATTTTGGTTGGGAAACTGAACTGAGCTTCCCCCCAAAAATCCAGTTAATCATAGTTAATTTGTGATTTGACACAGAGGGGGGTTTCTTTTCACCATATTTAGATGATTTCTTTGTCTTTTATCAAATATTGTTCAATCACAAAAAGCGTGATTGAGCAACATGGTGAAACATTTTGGATTTCGAGATCTTTGGTTTTGAAATGGTTAAGGAATTCCACTTTGACTACAGAGTGAGAGGGAGGATGAGGAGAGTTATTGCTGCCAGAGAGTGAGAAGAAGAAGAGGAGCAGGAGGAGGAGGAGGAGGAGGAGGAGGAGGAGGTGGGAAGCGAATGAGAGTGAGAGAGTTGCCTGTCTGCTCGGGTTTGTGGGTATGCGAGTACATGTGTGCGCGCTCGGCTCAGCTCGACTCGGTGAGTGTATGCGTGCTGACACCTGGTGCTCGCCCTCCCTCGCTGCTCACATTGTGGAGAGCTCTCAGCCTGTCTGGACCGTTCTTTACCTCTCCCTCTTTTCCTTTTTATCCCATCCCTCTATCTTTTGTCCTCTCTCTGCCTTTCTCCCTCTTCGTTGTTTCCTGCTTTTCTCCGTGTCCCTACAGCCTCTTCCCTTTGTTCAGGACCTCCTCCACCACGCTGCGGGATTTTTATTGACTGGCCAGACATGCGCTCAACTGGCTAAGGTGAGCCGGATGAATTGGGGCAGGAGGGTGGATGGACTGCATTGATGTTTTGAATTCAGCTCTGAATATAGGGAGTGGTAGGGACAGGCTACAGAGGAAAAATAGGCACTATTCACCCTGTTATTTGTTTCTGTATATTTTTTGTTTGCTTTAGCCTGCAAGTCTGAGCAGCAATTGATGGGAAAAGCCTCTGTGTAGGTGTCTCAGCTTGTACTTTGAAAGGTGAGGGGTTCAGCTGTGGGATTGAAGAGTGTCTGTGTGTTGTTTGGTTTCTGACTGGTGTCAGCAGGTAGTGTTTAAATCCCCACTTGATGATTTGTTTGTTCTGCACTGGCTTCTGTGCTTCGAGTCACCTTGACCCAGGGCTTTCACAGCAATTTGTGTCTTAGCGGCATCGTGCCACACCTTAAGCATGAGAAGTGTGTGTTTGTGACTGTGTGTGTCACTGTTATAAAGCACTAATGGTGGAAGAGAGTTATGGTGTGCTACTGAAAAGCAATCGGAAGAATAAATCCAAAACAAGTTATTGATGAGTATTAGAAATCATGTTTTTAAGGTGATACTTGTCATTCTTCACCCCTTCATAAATCCCTGCTTTGTTTCTTTTTCTTTATCAAATTATTTTATTTTATATTAGATGATCAACCTTTCAGCTCTTTCTCATTTAAACTGAAAATTAAAATCCATTTGCTATACTTTTGTATCTTCATTTGTTGACAAACTTTCTGGAAATCTCTTTAAAAAGCTCTTCTAATTTTGACAATTACGTCGTGCCCTAATTTAATCCCCTAAATGTGTATTATTTTCCTGAATTGTCACAATTATTTCAGTAATTAATTATTTTTATCCCCAAATCCTTTTTTGTTAGTCTTCATTCAACAATCACATCTTGTATTTAGAAAGATAAACATTCCTAAATATCTAATATGTCCTCTAAGTATGAAGAGTTTCTTTTATGGTATGGCCTACAGCTAATGAAAATTCATGATTTGGTTTTCTAATATTTGGTGAATATTATGAAATACCAAAAAAAAAAGCATTTTTAAGATATAATAGAGGTAATCGGCCTGCAGCTCTACTCAAACTTGACTCTTGATGGGTTTTACAATTCTCTCAAGCCTATGGTTATCCTGTACATCAAAAATATGTCAAAATAAAAAATCAGATGTAACAAAATATGTATTGAAATATAAATGTTGACGTAAACAAAGCTGGTCACTAAGGCCAAATTAAAACAGGGAAAGGGTCCTCCCAGCAGAACATTATGCTGAAGTTAAATCCAAATTGTGGCTTTTAAACTCTTAATGGCTGTAGTAAAAGGTTTCTTCTGCATAATTGATTATTTTTGATGATTGTTTCCAGTATTCTTTGGTTTGACAATAAATAGAAGCAGCAAGCAAAAGAGGCATGGACGGTGGATGAGGGGGCCACCCATCCAAAACAATGCGCAGTTCACAGGAGGGGTGAAGAGAAGAGCATCAACAGAGCAAATCTGAAATAGAAAGTTTAAAGCCTTTGATGGGAGACAGCAGCACTGATAAAAAGGCAACAGGTCAAACCAGAGGCCAGAGATGGATTGATTTCAATTTTTTGGTCTAAGCTTGTTTTCAGAGATCTGTAAATCGTTGCCCAACTAACAACAATTTGGTAAACTGTGTCTTGTACTGTTTTCTTTTAGTCTGTCCAATCTCATAAATAAAGTCAAGGTGCAATGTCTTTCCCCGTTTTTTCTAGAGCAAATTTATAGTCTTTGTGCAATGAATTGGTAAAACATATGAGTTTTTACTTTTTAACTTGAATTACTGAAATATATTCACTTCTTAATGATTTTCTAAGTTATTGAGATGAGCCTTTTTTTTTGTTTACTTTGCTGCAGACACCAGGCCTGTTCTCTGCTCCTCTCCATTCTTTGTCACACGTCTTCCTGTTTTCTGCCTCTCTGTCATCACTTGACTTGTAGTCCAACTCTCCTCTTCTTCCTCACACACTCTCTTCCACCCACTCAGATATTTCTGGAGAACAAAAGGAGAGGGGAGTGGGGGCGATAAAACACTAGAGCAGGGAAGACTTAATGTACCAGCCCTGCGTAGGCTAATGAGTCTTCACCACTTTGTTTCTCTTTCCCTCCCTCCCCTCTCATTTCTGTTCCCTAAGTCCTTGTGCCTCCCAATTTATCCGCATCATCTCATAACCAAATGTCCACCTCATGCCCTCAGGGTGCTCCCACCTTCGAGTAATTTTCTCTTCCATCATTGTCTTCTCCTTTCAACTCGGCCACTTCTCTCCCTCTTCCTCCTTCATTTCTTTTTTGTCAATCTGTGTGCTGTAACATTTTCATCACAGCTTCTTTTTCACATCCTTCTTGCTGCTTCTCTGTTCCTTTCGTTCCTTCTGGAGTGGTTATTTTGTCCCTCCTCCTCATCTTCTTTTTGTCAAGTCCCACTCGTTCCGGTCGTTCATCATCCATTTATGCTCATAATTGCAGGTGCTAAAACATTTTTAGATCTAATTTCTAATCATCTTTTCGCTTCCTGGTGGACCTTACTGTCACTTATACAAATCTTTTATGGAGAAAACAGATAAAGGGATTTTTTTTATTGGGTTAGATGGGACACAAATGAATTTATGTTTATAAAAGTAGATGTATGTTTTTCAGTCCGTATCAGATATATTTTCCCCATCCACATCCTGTTATTTTTCCCAGGAAAGTGTCTTTCATCACGACTATTGATTTGGATGGGCTTATTATGGTTGCTCAATGTCGCAAACTTTTAAATAACAGAAAGTGCCATGGCTGACTTATCATACCAATATTACAGTGTTGGAATTTTCAAACAGGAACAGGAAGAAGTATGGAAGTAGCATGGCAAAAAAGTCAACTTTTTTTTTTTTTTTTTACTCGTCTGTCCATTGAGCTAACCATTTATCCTGGTCACTTATCCTGATCATATTATGAAAACTTTTGTTTTCATAACATTTAAAGAAAAACAGATTGAATACTTTGCGAGTCTTAGTCTGTAAAACTTTAGGAATGTTCACAATAAGCTGAGTTGGAATCCTGCGAGTCGCTCTGTCCTGCATGGCACAGGCAGTAAGACTCACACTGCTGTGTTAGCAAAGGGGAGTGTTGGTTTCTTTCACAAAAGCAGTAATTGCGAGAACCACAACTGTGAGGCGTGGACTGCAAACCCATTGCGGCCATATGCACCTCCGCTGCTGTCTCTGTCTCATGGTATCTGTCTTCTCATCTTTCATTTAGAGCAAAATCTCCTCTGTCTGATACCTCTGCCTGTGTTTTCTCTCCAGCTTATGGACAGCAGAACTCTGAGTACTTTTGACTCACTAGATCAGTGTGTCAGCTATCTTAGATTTGTTAGTTGTGCAAAATATATGGTGATTACTGTATGAATTTATTATCATTATCCATTCTTTGACCAGAATGAAAAGTACCTTGTTTTTTGTTAAATACCTTGTTCACACTAGCACAGATGCAAATCATTTTAATGTAATCCTCTCATCCAGAGGTAAACAGCAAAGTTATCTTTAGCAGCTCATTTTCAGTCTTGTGACTAAAATGTAATTATGTTTTAGCCCCAACTCAATCATCTGTAGCAGAGATATTTAGAAATCTGATTTTTTTTTTCTTTCCAAAACACAACTCTAGTCTCAACTCTTGGAGGGCAAATGCAAGTCCAAGTATTGAAATTAGACCGCTCTCACACCAGACGCATGCTGACTGGTCTGCCTCAAACACAGAACTGCTCTAGATACAAATGCAAATTATTAAGAGATTTTATTAAAAATATTATCAATTTACATCATGGAACTTAAATCCAACATGTAAAAATATAAACCGTGATGTAATGTTTAACCAACCTAAAATATTAATATATTTTCAGTGGGCGCCAACACCAGCATGCAATTAGACACACTACTGTAAGCGTATCTTAACATGTCTGAGAGTATATACTATGTTTTCATTAATGTGTTTCTTGGAGTAACAGACCTGATTTTGGCTGGGGCTGAACCATAATTACATTTTAGTCAAAAGTGTGACAATCTCAATTAAAATGAGCTGCCAAAGTGAAGTCTGCTGTTTACACTTTGGCTTCACCAAACGCCCAACATGGCGTCATACGAGTGTGACAATAAACGTGACGCACTAGTATGTCTCATGCTTGTTGTAAGCAGTGACGTTTTTCTGTCACTCTATCAACAGACTGTGTTGTGTTACACCAGTAGCTCTGCTCTATCCCTTCAGAACACTATGGCTGAAGGTACTGAAGGACAGGAATGACGCGCTGTGGGTTGGTTTTATGGGTCATTTGATAATGGAAACAGGCAAAATAACGTAGCAAAATCCACCAATCCTTGTTGTACTGTCTTAAAAATAAGGCATACAAAGGCCCAGATTGAAACTTAAAAGAAAACTTCAATACTAATGAATAATTAAAGAATATTGACAGTTGTGATTTGTGGTAATAAAATCAATTAAAGGAAAGAAACCCTTTTTGGTAGCACTTTATTTACCAAAATAAATGTGTCTGACAGGTTCGCTCTCTTATTTGATTTTTAATGTAAGTTTTAATACAATTTTGCATAAAAATGTAATTATATGCCAAATAATGCTAAATTGACTCTCTTAATGCAACTTTTAATGCACATGTGCATTAAAAGTGTCATTATTTACCAAATGACATTTCGTGACAACAGTCATAAACATTCATGAAGACTCCTTCATGTTCATAACAGGTGTTATGTCATGTCTTATGCCCACCTCTTCAAATAAAGTGTTACCCAATTTTTCTTATTTGAAAGCTAAACATTGAGAGTAAGGTTAGTTTTTTGTCATGAAAGAAAAACTGCATAGATGTTTCTATCCAGAGCTACTACACCTTTGTGAGATAATTAATCATGATGCGGGAACCGTGCAGCGCTAACAGAATATCTCAGAGGCATATGAGCAATGGAGTTTCATTTGCATTTGGCAGGAAAATAGAATAATTCTAAAACTATGAGAATAAAACCAGGACTTGCATACATTACCCATCCCTGACTTGCATGTTTCTTGTGCATGATGCAGTCTCAGAGTGTCGCTCATCAAGTAAAGACATTTTATTTCTTGTTCTCTTTTAAACCAAACATTTATCAGTTGCACTTCATCTGATCTGTGAATTATTTCGTGACCGCTTAAAGATGCTTTTCAACTAAAATAGGCTCACAGGTGTTTTTGTGGATATGTTACAGGTAACCGGTGCTTCTGGTTCCAGTTTTTAGTGCAATAAAATCAGCTCTGGACAATAGTGCATGCACCCTAAACACAATAATAATAATGCAAAATTGTCATATTGTGACAGCCCCAAAATATGAGCTGCAGAATTGTAAAGATGAGTGAGAAATTGGACAGGAAATGATGGGAGAAAGTCATTGACTGAAGTGATATTTTAATGCTTTGTTTGTGCCAGTTAATGGACGAGCTGTTGCGTCACAAACACTTTGCAAATTCTGCCGGAGTGACTGATCTAGTTCAACATCACATTAATTACAGTAAGAGAGGTGTTTGGGAAGAAAAAAAAATGGTGTGAAAAAATCCAAGTATAAGTATTCATAAATAAGTGAGAAAAAAATAGGATAAATTATAATCTTTCAGACATTGCTTGTCCAGGGAATGCAGAATCAGACCACATGCTTTGAACAGCTTCTAATGAGTCTTCATTGATTTATTTATAAGAGCTCAGAGTGAAGTGCAAACCATGACCTTCGTCATTTCATTCTGTTCTTATAAGTGTTTGAGAAAATTTCAATAATTTTCTAGTTCAAAAATTGCCTCATTACATTGAGATTTTACTTTAAGCTAAATGGGGGAGACATTAAACTAACCTGCTGTTAAGAAAAACCAAATTTATTTGTTTATTCTACACTGTTTAAAGGAATAAAGCCCATCTCTTGATGCCCACTTGTCTCTTTAATGGTCTCCTGCCACACAATGTTGAGTGCCCAGCTGATGGCAACCCTTTACATAAAAAATTGATGCATAAGAGCAGGATCTGCCAAAACTAATAAGTGTCTCTTTCTCACAGACACACACTTATCCATAAACTAAACTGAACTTTATCTAAACTTCACACCTTTTGCTCGACTTTTGTATTCAGCAAAGTCCCAGTTATTCAGCAGTTTTTAAATGTATTATCTAAACTTAATCTTACTTGTTTTATTAAGCATATCATAAAATTTCCATCTTGTTACTGCTTTTTATGTGAATGGAAAAGAAGCTCCATTTTGATGTATGTGCATATATATTCTCACCTCTAAATATAGCCCGGTATATGATGAAGCTGTCATATTGGTAATAAAAGATATGCAGCCGCAGACATTAGCCTACTTTCTCCACACCCTGTGGAAGTGTTGGTGTCTGCTGTGCCTCTGCAGCTTCCTTTTATTTTTAATGTCCATTTCATTATTCAGACCTTCACGCTTGCAGTTACAGACTCGTCTGTTGCATTTCAAGTACTGTGTTGGCATTATCTGTGTGTATATAAGTATATGTGGGTTTTTTTTCAACCTCCTGTCGTCACAGTGACGCTGAACACAGAGTGAGTTATTGCATCACTGCGGGTGAGAACTGCAAAAGCGAGCACGGTCTTCCTTCATACGTTATCCATTAGTCGTTCTCCACCTCAGTTTTTGTTTCTTCTCTGGGTTTCCGTTGGTCATTTTCAACTTCTCATTGTTAGTTCCCTGCAACTTCATAGCTTTCCTTTGCAGACTGAGGAGCAAAATTCAAAATGACACTTCACTCGTCTGCCCCTGGCCACCTTTTGTCGAACATGGTGCAGCGCCTTTACAGTTGTTGCTTTTTTTTTGGCCTCTGGTTGTGTTTGAGTCATTGCATGCTGTGTTTTTATCTGCTACTCTTTTTCATATTCAGCTGGTGTCACACAAAGGGAAGTGGTATCTCTTGTGCAAATAAAAGCATAAGAAGCTTTGAATCATCAAATAAATAAATAAGCTGAAAATGGTACTCTTTCATTTTGAAGTTTTTTTTTACCAAAATCGGTCTTCATTTTTTATCTGAGGCTGTTTTGTGTTGGTAAAAAGTAGCCTCCCCCTGTTATAGTGAATTCTATTAAATGATGACTAATTTCAGGGTTGTAGATCTTTCAACATGAATATCATCAAATAGCCACTCAACAGAATGATTAGTCTTACAGACCGTAGACAGTCCATGGAAAGTAAAACTGACTTCTGCACAACTCCCTGAGAGAGGATTCGGCCTTTATACGTGTTGCCTGGAGCTGTGGCATCAACACTGGATAGAGTTTAGTCTGTTTGTCTGAACATTATTAAATTTCTTGAACTTTATGCAGCTTATTTATGTTAGACGACCTCTGTCATCTGTGGAGTTAAATGTGGTATGTAATTTAGAGAATTCGTTTTCATTTGTTCTTTGGCAGTTTCTTTTTCATTAAATCTAATAGTAGGCTTATCAACAGTCTGAAATAAACAGGAAAAATAATTAGTGCTGCAGGCGAACCAGTGCTTAACAATGCAGTGAGTAATAACCACATAGTGGCTCATAGGAAAGCAGTGAGACTTATTTTTATTATGGGTCTTTGTTTAGGTTTTTGTATTTTGTTTTCAGCGCTTTGGGTGGCAGATAACTTATGAAACAAGCATTTCTTATATCACATTGAAACCAGTAGCTTGCATGCACTGTCTAGCACAATATCGGACTAAATGCGGTGTTTACTGGTTTGTTTGGTCAATTAGAATGACCAGAATTGTTTGTATTTATTAAATGCTGCAATAATGACTGAGAGAAATTATTTATCTGAAGTTTACATGCAGGGCTATAAAACGTATTTACTATCTTACAATCAATTTAAGCAATACTCAAAGATAAAGTCCTGGCACAGTAGGTCACTTGGTTTTAAGTTCACACTTAAAACGTTTTGTACAGACTTGTGTAAAATATCCGTTGTCATTCTAAATCTTGATGGAGATTTTGAAAAATCGTTCACAGAAGTTTGGAGTTTTTATTTCTCCCATATTGTATGAATAGTTTCTTGGTAATTCCGTTCTACAGGATTCATTTTACTCACCAGATGTAAGTAAAAGTTCCCACGTCTTCCAAAAATCAAGATTTGAGTGTGTTACAAATTTCCGTTCCTATGCTCACAAATTGTCATAATAATAGAAGAACCCTTTAAGCAACAGAAGCAGATTTTAAGCACTCCTCTAAAAGCACTGTATGGTAATATTTCTCACAGTCATTAGGCAATTTAAAAGCCAGTAAAAATCATCCACAATAATGAATGAACTGTGACTGCAGCAGGAGCTCCTTTTCTTCCCAGCCTCTCTGTGTGAATTCATGAGGATTCCAAGTTTTTCTCATTAAACACTCTTCGCCGGTGCAGAGAGTGGCATCTGCAAGCTTAGCAGGAGTTGAACACTCCCCTTCTCTTGCTGCAAACACCCTGAGGTCAAAGGGAACATGGGATGACGTTGCTCTGAATAAAGAAAAGATGCACCACTCCGCCAGGTTTCAAATACAGCAGGCTTTCAAATGTTCTACATTTTACTTACAGCTCAACTAGTCCTGAAACAATTAGTCAAGAGCTTGATATGTTCAACAGAGCATTAAAAATACTTTTAGTCTCTGTTTTTCTGAGTTTTTAGGCAACACAGTGTGGGATTTACAGGGAACCACATTTAATGGGAAAGCACATTTTTATTGTAGATCTGATTTTATGAGTGTCTCACCAGTTAACCAACCTTAACTGCATATTACTTTCTATAAAAACTAGTTTGATTACTTTCAGTCTTACTCACTTCCTTTTTGACTGACTTCCTTGTGTAATCTTTGTAATAAATGGCAAAACTGAGATGCTAGCATTCTAATGCAGAATGCTAGCTAGTTAGAGTGCTAGCAATAGCAAGCATTCTAATTTTATACTTGCATAACATTAGTTAATTCTAGCTAATGTTAGAATGCTAGCACAAGCATTCTAATGTTATCAATTTCACTTGGTGAAAATGTATTTAATTACTTTGTTTTTAGCTAGTAAAGAAAGTATCTCCTGAGTCCAGTTATGTCCATTTGTTACAGATAACAGATAACAGATAACAGAATTTGTTGTTGCATGCAACAACAAATTCTTCAGACCAGAAGCCATATCCAGCTTTATTTCTCCTTTTGTCCTCTTTTTGTTTGTGATAGAGCACACAAAGCTGAATATGTATCACACTTCCAATTCCGCTTGGTTATTTTTGCTGCGCGCTTTTTCATTTCTGTGCTCTGTGAGGTAACCCCAGTGGTGTTTCAGTCTGAAGGTAGGAGAGGCTTAATGTAGCCCCTCATTTTTTCCAGACTCTTATTCACCGCCTTTATTTTTATATGTTTTAAACAAATCCCACCCACTCAGTGCTGCAACATAGCTTTATTCAGCATCAAATGGCAGCGTAGGAGTTGGGGCATATCACTTCTTTTTTTTTTTTTTTTCCTGTTTTACTCGCTTTGTTACACTCATACACACTCTCCATTTCTTCCTGCTTCCTCCATCATAACACCTCCATCCATCCAGGACACTGCTGAGTTGTGGTGCTGTCAGCCAGAGCCTGACGCACTCAGCCACTCTCATATGCGTCACCTCTCTGGCCTGTCGCCGCCACCATGCTGTTTGCTGTCCTTCAGTTGTACAGAACCTCAGTGGCCAGGATAGGAGATGCTCCAGGCTTTTCTGTAGGGTAGGGGGAAGGTATAGTGTTCCTTCATGCCAAGACTACACTTTCTGTTCTGTGTTTTGGATGATTTAAGGCCAAATCTTTGGTTTAAAAAATGGCCACTGCATCTCAATTAATTGTAATATTGAAAAGAAAATGTGTAGAATGTTCTTGGACAGGGCTAATTTTGCGATTATTTGCCGCTATTATTTCTGTAATAGCGGCCTTCAGCTTATCTGTGGGTCAGTGGTTTATATCAGGGCAATTTGACGGTAACCAAGCACAGTGATATCAGCTAAGCTGGGAAAACAGGGAAAACAAAATTTACAAGTAGACAGCTAATAAAACAGCAGCTGACATAGTTCCCTAAATAATGACTGACTGTGGAAACTTTACTCTGGACATCAAGCACTTGCACTCTGTTCCTCTCTGCTCTTATTCCAAACTCTGGAACCAATTTGGATACTTTTTTTGTCATCTGAAAAGAAGATTTTCAACCACCTTTTACTCAACTTTCCTTTAGTAAGCCTGGAAACAGTGCTCTCTAAGCAGACAGCCTGTGTAGCAATTATGTTTTATGGTCAATCCTGCTTGGAAAGGGCGTCGGCCGCTTTTTTGTCAGAAGTCATTCTCTTGATTCTGTAATTAAGAGAAAGACTTCATAAGATAAAATTCCTGCACCAGATATCTATTTTTTAAATCAGTCTTACATAAAATTTCTTTAAAATCAGATCTACAATATTGAGGTTGACATAAATCAATACTTGGAAGTCTATGACTAGGTTGTATATTTAATCTATATGATGAATCAATTTACTTTCTGAACAAATGAATAAAATCTTTTTTTATATATTCCAGTTGATATAGTTAGTTGCAGAGTTTAAAATGACAGGAGTATAAAAAATATATCTAAAAATGTACGCAAATATATGCAAAGACTATGTGAAAATAGTTGTTCACTGCTCTTGTATTAGAGGTTGTGTATTTGAACCTGGACAACATCATATCCTTTGATTTTCTTCTAATTATTCTTACGCTGCCTACTTTAAATATTCAGTACCCATTTACTATGAGTGTGTCCCAATACGCTTAAACCATAAACCATTTTATAAACAGGTAAGAACTTTTAAAAGCTTTTCCCAAAAAAATAAATAGTGAAACTAAATGTATCAGAAAAAATAGCCCACAAAAACATAACCCAAGGTTGAACAAAGTAAAAAGCAGCAAAGCTGTGGTGAAGTAAAAGCTTGCTTTTTTGAGTTATCCTAAACTGAAATAGTTCAAATAAAAAAATAAAACCAATTTATCAGTCACTCGACTTTAAACCAACTGAGGAACTCACCTGGTATTTTAGTTTGATTGGCCGAACTGGAAGAGAGCAAAGAAAGAGAGGTTAAAAAAAAAAAAAAAAAAAACTAAAGGAGCAGCTTTTATGGAGTTTAATCATTAAAAAAATACAGTAAGATCTGCCCTGGTATTTGTTTTTTTTTTGTTTTTTTAACTCTCCAGTTTAAAAAGAGAACAAAGACACATAACCCTGTTACACTTTGGATTTTACTGGCATACGGAAATTTCTTCTTTTATTGCATCTGCTGCTGGTTGGTAAATTGGAAGAAGCTACTGATTTACAGTTTGCTCTCTGCGGGTAAACCAATTTGCAGGCACAACAAGGAAGCAACAGCTTCGGCAACAAAGATTCATCTACATTATTTGCCCTGCTGGTACATTAGAAAGCACAATTTCTTTGTTTATGACCCTTTAAAGAGGAAACTTTGAAAAACTGAAGGGGAAGTATGTTCACTTTTTTTTTTTTACATTGGATTTATATCTATGATGCACAAAATGAGATTGAAAACCCATTTTGTGCACTCAGCGTTGTTTTTGTTTTTTGTTAATTTCTTCTCTTCCACAAGGGGTGGGCCTCAGAAAATGTCAGATCTGTTTACTACCCACACGGCATCCTGTTTTTCCCTGCTTGCACTCTGACTGACCAGTTTTCTGTTCCGTAAAAGAGTAGATCACACATTAATCAAAAATGATATAGACATTGTCACACATCCAGTTAACAGCTTGTGAAACTGCTGCCTGTGCACTTGCATGATACCATCCACACAGACTCACAACAACAATGGTCCATAACATTATGTTCTCTCTCCTGGGAGTCTTCATATCCACTGCAGCCTGTCCTCCCTCAATATCAGACTTCTTAAGAGTTGACAGGATTGTCTTTTAGCCTGTCACAGGTAATAGAGCCTGTGACAAACACTTCACACCCTCAGCCTTACAGATCTGTTTGGATCACTCTGAAATCGCCTAAGACTAGACTGATTGTCTGGCATGTGGAATTTTCTCCAAATGGTATGCAGTAAAACTACGTAAAAACAAGAAAGTACTATTTTGATCATGCCAAATTCTGATACCTCTGCCTGTGTTTTCTCTCCAGTTTGTGGACAGCAGAACTCTGAGTATTTTTGACTCACTGGATCAGCGTGTCGGCTTCGAAATGGCTTTGTAACTCTTTTCAAACGGAAAGACGTCAATAACTTTAACTTTATTCGTTTTCATGAGATTGGAGCATGCATTGTGTTACTTTTTGGATCCTTCAGCCTATTTCATGCTGCCTAACCTGTTGAAATCATTGATTTCAACAGGTTAGGCAGTTATAAGGGTTGAGATTAGTTTTTTCAAACTAGTTTTTCAATACATTGCTTATGAGTGTGCTCTGAAGAGCTCTCATTTCTTTACCAAAATACACATTTAGCTATTGAAATGTTTTATTTTATGTCTTTATAACTCACAGCCTAGATTTTTGCCCATAAGATTATCATTGTCAAATTTCCAAGAACACTAAAAAGGTCTGAAATTTATAAATGTGCTTCACAACAGCCTGCAGAAAGATATAATGCCTTTGAGTAGCTGAATGCCACAGTATTGTAGGCTGAGAGGTGCTTGTAGAAGAAAATATTACTCCAGTTTTCTGCTTGGAGTACAAACAGAGGGAAAACACACTATTCTACAAATGTTAAAAGTACTTAATCCTCTTTTTTTTTTTTTTAGCTGTTTATCACCTGTTTATAAAATGCTTAAGCAAACACTATTTGGGGAAAAAATAATCTGAGAGAAAACTTTGACAAACATTGTGTATCAGACCTGAATAAGCTGGTTGCATTTCTGGCACGCATTTTTTAAATTATCTACAAAAACAATATGTATTGTCTTATTTTAGAGGAATGCCTAAAATTGCTGCTAGCCTGTATTTTAACTTTTCTATTGTCATGATTATGCCATCCTGCTGTGTTTCAATCACTACTTCCCTCTTGAATTTGTCAAAACAAATGTCTGAGTTGCAGATCCCAAACCATATCTGGTCTGAAATCATCTTTATACCAGAACCAAAGGAAGAACTAAAATGCAATCCAGAGCACTACAGATAGAATGTCTGTTAGATATTTTTTCACGTAACTGCAGAAAAGATAGAAACATCAGTATCTTGGCGTACTGCAACATAAATCCAAAAATGCAACTAGTGTAGCCATTATTTCTTCAATTCTAGGATCTTTGCTTCTCTCCTTGATTATGTGTAGTGATTTGGATGAAAGTGGCTTCTTATTGTTGCACATTGGCAGGATGTGAGAACCCACCCGCTCTCCTGCGGTGGATCAGGCCCAGATCACAGCAGCGAAGGAGAATGGGCTCTTAACGAGCTCTCCAACAGAAGATGTGTGTGTGTGTGTGTTTATCTTTTGTATCCATGCAGACATTTCTGTGTTAGCTCACTCTGAGGCTCGTACTAATGAAGACTTCTGCTAAGTTTAGAACTGAACAGATGTCGACACAGTGTGATTCATTAAGGTGCGCCACTTTACAGTGAATCTGATTTTAATGCAGCTATAATGAAAATTAAACTTGATGAGGACAGAGTTTGTTTTGAGGCCTGCAGATGTTTTCACACAGGTAGATATGAATCAACAACATAGTTATTGTCCAAGAAAGTGATTTCCAATAAAATATCAAATTATTCTGTAGCTTCAGATTAAGTTATACAGGAAAACATGATTCTTAATCACAATGCCAAACAAAAGTATTCAAATGTCCCTTTAACTTTTTAGGCATTTTTGTCTACACAACTACCGCTCTCACACACCCAAGCCAGTATGTGAATAATCATAATAATTATCAAAATCAAAAAGCCTGAAAACCTTAATCTGTGTGTAATGTATCTATATAATATTTCTCACTTGGTGAATTGAGTTTCATTTCAAAATTATTCTAATTTATTGAATATGTCTGTAAATATATTACATTCAGAATGTATGCCCTTAACCTCGGATAGATGAACCCTGAAGCATTGTGGAAGATATGTTTAAAAAGATGAATATGCCTTCATTTTAATTCTGCTGACTTAACTTAAACAATGTTAATATCTTTTTGTGGTTTAATCAGTAAGTCTGTGAATACAAAGGTCAAGGGGATCTCCTGGAGGCTATTTTCAAATATTGCAACCATTTTTATACGTAGTATGTTTACAGGTGCTCATTAGGACCAACAAGGCTACCAGGAATAATACAAGAAATTTACTTAGTCTCTAGTGATTACAACTCGTGGGCATACTTTCTGTTATTTTGATGAAGCGCAAGAAAAATGGTGAAGTGGTGAGTAACTGGGTTTTAATTAGTGTACTGCTTTTCTTCCTGCTGAGAAACTTTGAGACCTAGTTTTGTTTTGGGGGGGATATGTAACTTTAAGTTCCCAAAGTGGCAATAAACTACAGAAGAGCTGAGGTGCTGAACCAAACAGCTAAGTCATGGGGCTGTCAGTGAGTGAATTCATTAAGCTTAAGGATGCAAGTCTCTGGACTCATAAATTCTGGGTTCTTTCATCGTTAAGCTACATTTTTTTAGGTTCCTTCCAGTTTAGCTTTTTTTTCCCCTTTATTTTTACGAGTCCGTCTTCTAGTTCAGATGCTGACAGAAATCCAGGAACAGCTTGTGTGTGTATCCGTTTAGTACAGGATGATCTCAAAAGGTTTCAGTTTACCCTTCTTTGATTAAACAAACGTGTTGCAATTATATGTGATGTTCCTGCACAAGTACAACCTGTTAGGTTCTTTTCACATCCTAGCCAAGAACTGTAGAGCTTCTGCCAAAACGGTGATATGTGTGCCCCTATTAGCTCTTGCAGAGCATAAATGTACGGAAACAGAAACATTAAGTTGCCATGCTTAAAGTTTACATGCTATTTCTTAAAGAGTTTGCAATTCGGTGAAAGCATTTAAAATAATGTTTTTTAAAAAGTTTGCTTTTTTATTGTCTTCAGACTTATCACTTTCAAAAGTTACTGCATAAGACTGAAATTGAGAACTATCTAAAAAAAAAGTAAAAGAAATTTTAAAATATTGATGAATTTGAACATTGTGATTAATCAAATGTGAAAACTGAACAGTAAACCAATGTACACTTTATTTTCAGACAGATGAGATTAGTGATTTTCAGTAGTAGGACAGTATATAAAATTAAAGGAGAGGAAGCAAAGTTAGTACCATAAAAGGGAAATCTTATTTTCTAGCCACGTTAAGATGTGTTTGAGGTTCCTTCAAGCTGCTTAAGAGGGAGAGAGAGCAGCACTCTCAGTAAATAATATTATACCCCATCGCAATATAGTAAACTTGCTGTTTTATCACTTTAAGGTTTTAACTTCTGTCCATCATTGAATGCAGTTTAAATGATGGTAGCCTTTAGAAAATTTGAGGTAAAATAGGGACCTACATTCTGTTTGAAAACAGAGGCTGCTGCTAATCATGCTAATTGATAACGCAAGCTGCTAAGGGCAGTTTAAAATATCAACTTCTTAATTAATAATTTCATATTTGTTCTAAAATGTATAAAAACCCAACAATTGTGCAGCTTTCTATGTTGCCTCTGTTCCTTATATTAAAGATTAATGAGTGCTCAAGGCGGAAAGGTTAGAAAAAACTATATCGAATGCTGTTCTCATATAATTTCACATTAGGTTTTTAATGAGCAACCTGAAGTGGAAAAAAAAAACTGCCACAGACAGATGAGATTAGTGATTTTCAGTTATAATAAATACATAAACATTTTTACAGAAAGTACAAACTACAGCTTTAACATGCCAAGCTAAATAATCCACTCCATCCTCGCTGACAATATTATTGACAATTAATGTCAGTAATAGAGGCTGATGGGAAAACATGACTCAGGTCCAGATGCAGGGGATTCTACAACATAAATACCACTGATCATAAATTTGCACAGAAAACTCTGAACAGTGTATCTCTAAAAAGTATGTTTTTGAAATTAAAAATTGAATTGAAATATTTTTAGGACAAATATTGCTCTTAAAGAAAGATTTTGGCCAAATCAAAACCGCTGAAACTATAAAAAATGAAATGAACATAGAATTTAATTGGCACTGTTAACTAATAACTAATAATATTTAATTATAGCACAAAAAATTAATGTTTGATGGGAAGTACACTAAAAGATAAGTGATTGAAATTCAGTGCATGTAAGAACATGTACTCATTGTTCTGTGATCAGTGATTGCTGATAATTGGAGAGGAGCAGTATATGTATGTGAATGCAAATTATACCAAGCATAATAACAGCTTGTAGTTCAGGTAATAAAAGATGTTTTATTCTCTTCCAAAAACTATGTAGAAGGTAGCATGAACTCATTTCTCTCTGAGAAGGTTGGATGTGTCTCATTTCCAGCAAAGCCAGCAGCAAATGTAACTTTTCAGGTGTATTTCAGTATGAGTGTAAATTTAAATGAGATTGCCATGTTCATAAATGAAGGTATTTACTTATTAATACCTCCTCAGATGTAAAATTTCAGTGTGAGTCAATTTTTGTTTTGTATTTGGCTGCTCATCAAATGTGCTTCAAAGTGTTTAGTTTATTTTAATGGTGCCTTCCGTTCACCTCCCTCTCTCTCTCTCTCTCTCTCTCTTTTTTTTAAGCCTGCATGTGAATCTTTTCACATCTTCATGTACCTTTAAGGCACACATTGATTTCCACTGATATAACAACATGATTTGGTTTATTAAGTAATTTCCTTTTTCATTAGAAGATGGAAATTTGGCTCAATAGTCATGGGTACGAATATTAAAAATAATCTGCAGATAACTACATGAATTCTGTTCAATCTGTAAAACTCTGAAAAAGTCTGGAGTTGGATTTAGACGTCTTCCAGTACAAGACAGTTTTGGAGAAAAGGAAACAGAAGATACAAAATATTTGTCACAAACTTTATTCCTAAATCCATCGTCTAAAAGTGACATCCGTCCGTCATCCATCTAGAATAAAATCATAGTGGTGTTCTATGTGAGGACTGGGACTCAAAATTACTAATAACTCTTAAACTTTGAGTCTGAAAATGTGAAATTTGAACCTCAGAAATGTTTGGTAACCGAGTAACCCTGGCTCTGAAGTTGGTGTCAGTGTCAGGTCGACCCAGTTCTCACACAGTCATGCCCCACAGCTTATTCTATCAGTTCATCGACGAGCTTGATCTTTCCACCAGCGAGCCAATCTAACCCACTGTGCGGCTGCTGGATAACATTGTGTGAATCTGTGAAGGAGGAGATAATACTGAAGCATTTGTTTGGGTTTTATGAGTTGATGATGTGATGGGTGATTGAAACACAATCTGAGGCCGTCTAAACCCCAACTACTTCCTTTGCATTTTGCTCCCAATTAGTTTATTTTAACCGTTTTACCCTGATCTAGGTTTTTCAGTGTCGTTCTTTAGACTTTGTCTGTATCCTTACCTGCAAATTATAAATGTGGTTGGTCAGTTTTCCTGTTATTTTCCTGTGATCTGAAGTTACACTTCTTGCTTAACGATTTATCATGAAACAATCCACTGATTCTGTCTTGTTTGTAGCTTCTTCTGCCTCTTTGCTCTGTTAGGCCTGATTGATCTGCCTATCATTCCCCTGATGTGTATCTATCCAGAGAAACGCCCACTTTTTTTTTAAAATGCTGATCCTCTTTCAGTGAACCATAAAGCCCATTGAGCTTTATGACTGTAGCTTCATCACAGCTGCATTCAACATCGACTGTAATTTAAGCAGTTTTCTTATCTACAAGAGGCTTTAGTTGTTATTTTTTCTGTTTTGAAGTTTAATCATGGGGAGCCAGAAAAAGTGGAGCATGGCACCGCGGTCCACTTTTGCAACGATCCGGGGTCATTTGGGCCCGAGGAGGAAGGGTGTTGAGAGTTTGTGCGTGAGCAGCCTGCTGGGAGTTCTCCGATCACACACCTGGCTGATCGGAGACGAGGAAGTGGCCCTCCTGCTGGCTCGGACCTCCTCGCCCTGCTTTCCTCACCCTCGTGCTCACTCCCTGTCTTTCTCTGTCTGCTCCTCCTCTGCAGATGGTGGGAGCGATGATTTTGGAGACCCCCGCTCACCCAGTTTGGACCCTCATCTGAGCCACATTGGCCAAGGTAAACAATGGTTTCTTTCTGCGTCCTTACTTCTTTATTTCTTCCTCTCCTTTCTTTTTCAGACTCCCTTAATGGTTTTTGCCCAGGGAGTCTATTGAGTTTTGGTTTAGTGGGCTGTATTTTACTCAGCTTTATAGGAAAAGAGTTTACGACTGCTGGAAATGAAGTTATACTTACAGGGACAGAACTGTATGAATTTTATGTTCCTGTAATTCTGTCTGTAAATCTAAGCTTCTTCCTTGGGAAACAGGCTGTTTATTGCAGAGGTCCAAATGTCTGGGCTTTGCTGGAAATTTTGTGAGCAACAAAAATCTGATGCTGTGTTGTTCGCCTCCCCTCCTCCTGTGCATGTTTTGAACTAAGCACCTTGATGAGTAGGTGTTTCTGTGCTCATTTCAAGGCCTGGAGAGGATCCTCCTGCACATCTCTCATCCCTGTCTAAAATAAAACACCGTCATTTTGCCCTTCAGTTCTTTGATTCTTTAGATTTCACTGCTGAAGTGTGGCTGGTGCGCTCTCTCCAGTTGTATAATCTTTGCCCGAGATCAGAACACTAGTTCAACATATCTAGTTGTGTGACTTTCTTTGGAAATAAAATGTACTGCTTTGTCAGGTGTTATGCCTTTTCTTGACTAGAGATGCACCAATTAGAGACTCTGTGGCTGATTTCTAATCATCAAGTCTTTGCAAAATTCCGATTACACTTATTAATAAGAGACGCATATAACAAAATACTTTTTTCTGCCCTCTGCATAATCTCAACATCAAACTGTGTGAGTGCTGTATTTACTATAAAAAAACAGCTCAATGTTAGAGAGGTGTCTGCACTATTAAAATCATAAACTGCAGTCAAATCCTGGAGGTGGTAATGAGAATGTTTGAAGGATAGTAAAATGTAGAAGTCACAGCAGTTTTTTTTTTCCACTGACAGATCATTGTTATTGAAATAAGCAACATTTCCCTTAAGATGTGAAAGGAAGTATTTGTGACTCACTGTGAAGCAACATATTTATTTTTTCCTTTTAAAAATGATTTTTATTATCATTATTTTTTATTCCTTCATTTCTGAATTTATGTTAGAAACATATGAGTCTTGGACAGCCCTTTTGCCATCATCTTTACTTATTTAAACACCATTTACGCTTCCTCTGATGAAACTTTTAAACACCTCAGTGGTACTGAAATTAACTGCATCCTGAACTAAGTGTTATCTGTGAACAGATGACGTGGCTGTGTTTCCGATAGTTCCTGATTAAGTAGTTTCTTACATCTTTGTGCTCCCTTTTCGTAACATTTAACTAGGGTTGTTGTAAAAGAATATTTTAGTAATCGAGTACTCTATAGAATATTCTTACAATTATCTGAGGAATTGGATCCCTCTCTGCGCCATTCCTACCGTTCGCTCCAAAACTGTGACGACGCCAGAGAAATGGCAGAGAAAGCTGTCGTAGTCCAACGATCTCACCACAAAATTCAACAATCCTTATTTGTCCCCCAAGCCCTCACAAAACGTCACACAATTCAACACCATGCTGCAAGCACTTCACAACAACTGATAGGTGGAAGTAAGAGCGCTACCCTCCACAAAAAAAGCATCCAGCCGGAACACGGTGCGCTACATAATAAAACATAATTTAATGAAGCTTAAAGGCAGATAAATATTCCTCGAGGAATTTTAATAATTGAGGTACTCAAATCATTCGAGGAATTGTTTCAGCCCTACATTTAACAGTATTTCCTCAGTTTTAACTTAGACACTGAAGAGTGGTCTGGTTAGTGGGAGCTGTTAGCACTTATATGGTGTATTCACTGACCAGAAAAAAGGACTGACCTTTAGTTTTCCACCGAACAGTCAATCCTAAAATCATCCAATTCCAGTCAGTCAATAGATTTCTCTACTTTTTTAAGACTTTGTTGTCTTTACAGTAATATGTTGCATTTTTAGCCTTGTGGTTACTAATTTGTTGATGATAGAATAACTCAGAGTTTTCATCATTTTTTGGGGTTGGGTTGGAAAAGAATTGAGTTGGATCTGGACTACCGATAATTGCAATCAAAATACCAAGCTTCCTCTCTGGTTTTCCCAGCAGAGTCTGCATACATGTGGACAGTTTCCATACTCTTAGAAGTAACCACGACTCTTGGCTGTTGTTTTCCCTATTTTTTTCACTTTTCTTTTCCCAGTGAATGACTGGAGCAAATCCAGAGCCACAAAGAGACGTGTGAGTGTGTGTGTGTTTGATATTCACACCAAATGTTTTCGTACATGTGTATTCGTTCTCGCAGCAGCCGCTTCTAACAGCCACCCAGACTTCCTCTGGGACTTGTCACAAACCGGTGTATGATAATGACTTCTTGTCTCACAGCTGCAGCTGCTGCGTGATGTGAAACTGTAGCTTGACCAGTTAGTTTTGCAAGCCTCTCTGCAGGGATCTAAAGCCACAAAATAGTCGAAGGTGTTTTAAAACTGAGTAATGTGAGTGTGTAATCTTTTAAGAATCCCGAATTGTTATAATTTATGCTTTTCGAAGCAGAGCAGAGTTGATTAAAGATAGCGAGTGGCTGGTTATACCCTGCAATTACTGCTCATTGTGAAAGCTTTACTGTGAAACACTCACACGGTCATGACTGTGCTCTTTTCTTTTTTTTTTTGTTTTATTTTTCTAAACACATTTCATGTGGTTAGAAAATGCCCCTTTATTATATATGAAATGTGGGAGATTTCAGTGAGATTAGAGGTTGCATTGGCTGTTGTTTGTAAAAGCGAATGCAAGCTGCACATGTTGCCTGCAGGGTTGTTTCTGCTTTTAGGTCATGCTAGCCTTTACACTCAATACAGATGATGCACTGATAGGATCCAGGGACAATCCAGTGGTTAAACACCCCATTTAAAGAGTATACACTTCATACAGCTGCTGAAGATATAAGGAGAAAACAATCAACACAACTCGATAACACCCAAAAGAATTAACTGTTAATTGAACACTGCTAGAGTTTAGAAGGATTTGGCAGAACATTAGTTTTAATCATTGAGAAAAAATCTGCTGCTTATACAAAAGTCAAAGCATTTTTCAGCTTAGTCACCTTAATTTTCTTGCTATCGCACAAAAATGAAATGGACATCTCTCAAAAGATAATAACACAATAGATATTAATAATATAGATAATATTTTTTAAACCTATAAAGCAATGTTTTATATTATTCTGAATGGTATTAAAAACAGTGAAAATTCTTTATTTGCATCAATCAAACCCTTTTAAAACCACTGACTAAGTTTTCATCATGTTTCTATTGGTATTTTAACCAGGTTGGAAGGCCTCCTTGTCATCACCTTAATTTTTAGCTCGCTCCATGGACTCTCTAAAAGATTCAAGTCAGGAATCTGTCTGGTCCACTCCAATTTGTTTAAATTACTTGTGGTCACAAAAAGCACATTAATAATCAGAAAATATTGATTTTAAACTTAAATGTTACATAAGTATGAATAAGTTCCGCCTTAACTCTGATTTACGTTGGATTGTAAGGATAAACCTTCTCCAATTAAATGAAAATGTTCAACAAGATGGCAAAATTAAGAGAAATAGATAACGTGCCACTTTATTCTTTGGAGGATCAACCATTCTTATGCAATTTTGATTGTTTTCCAATCTTCATCTGGCCAGTATGTTTAAGAACCACACAAAAACAAACTGTTAGAGGAGAAATTGATGCAGTTAAAACTTTTTACCAGCTTGCGTTTTAAAGGGAATTTAAAGAAGTTTTACTTTGTTTATATTGTCTATGAGTGTGTTCGTGACATTTCTTTGTTTTTATAGCAGATACTGATCCTGCATCTCTCCCAACAGCATCGCAGTGTTATGCATTTTAAATGCTCCATTCAAGACAAACATCTCTCACTCTCCTGTTCTGAAGGTGGCAGCATAGACAGCGACTGTGCCTTCGAGGGAGACTACGCTGTTCCCCCGCTCTCCATGACCGAGGGCATGCAGCACATTCGCATCATGGAGGGCGTGTCGCGCTCTTTGCCCTCCTCCCCACTGCTCGCCCACCAGGCCATCGGTGTCAGGCTGCAGCCGGTGAAGAAACTCACAGGTACCACTGGCGGGACAATTAAAGTCAACATAAACGTGGGCTAAGCTAAATTCAGCTCGGTCTTCAATGCCTTTTCTGTAACTGTCCTCCTCCAAAGTCAAATTATGCTATTTCTCCCTTCTCTAACCATACCACTCTGAGTACAGAACCCACCGCACTAATTCAGGTCAGATTTTGTGAGTTTTTAAGTGTCCAAGTGGGAAAAAAGGGTGTGTTGTTAATGAGCAGTAAACGTTTACTGGATCACTTACCCACTAATGCTGAGCAGAATAATAAAGCTTGTAGTAAACACTGCAATTTCCAATTCTTGTAATCACTAAAGCCCAATCTAATTGGCATCGTGAAGAACAGCTGATGGACTCCAAGCTGCGGTCAGCTCTGTCCTCCTCCATCTTCTTTATCCCCTCTCACTAATTGTTTCCTTCCACACTCATCTCTGACATTCAGAGAATGTGGAAAATTGCCTCCGCTCTGTCTCTCCATTAGCTGGATTATGAGACTGTGTCATGTTTGTTCTGCTATTATATTAGGGAGCATTGTGGGTTTGGTACAACCAGGCAGCACAGCACATCTAAAGCCTAACATCGGATCAGATTTCACATTATGAAACGAAGCATCGACTGCCAGGCCTCGCCCAGTGCCAGCGGAGCCTCAAACATCTAGTGCCTCAAATACTTACTGATGTTACAACCATGATTTCTTTTCTGTCAGCGTTGAATAGTTGTGAAGTAGGAGGAAAGAAGCAAGAAGATCCTTGGTTTGAGTCCCGGCCTGTGGTCTTTCTGCATAGTTTGCATGTTCTCCCTGTGCATATATGGGTTCTCTCTAGGTACTCCATCTTCTTACCACAGTCCAAATAACTTGACTGTTAGGTTAACTGGATTCTCTAAATTATCTTTGGGAGTGTGTGTGTGTGTGTGTGCATGGTTGTTTGTCTGAGTGTTGGCCTGCAATGGACTGGTGACTCATCCAGGGCGTACCTGCCTCTTACCCGTTGACCGCTGGAGATAGGGATCAGCACCCCTTGCAATCCTGCAAGGTTAAGTATTCTACATAATGGATGGATGGATTTTCAATTTGGATTTCCCAACTTAATTTTCCCATCGCAGGTTTTTGGAAATTTACCGTAAAGTTTCTTCCATTTTTCAACCTTAACAGCCTCAAACTTTTTTTTTTTTGGACTGCTGTGTGTAGCTCAATCCATCTCCACATCATCATACCCATAGCAATATACTGCCATTGCTTTGTGTCCACAGGGGTAGTGTTCAATGTTAGTTTTGCTACTTTTAGATTTACATATAGGTCAAAAGTTACCTTTTGGTCTTATCTGACCAAAGAAACTTAATGTTTCCACTACATTGTTACCCACACAGGAGTTCTTATTGTCTTTCTTTTAGTGGTTGGTTTCCTCCAGAAAGGGCAGATTCGTAATGTCCACAACCCAATACTTGTTTTATCTACAGATTCTCCCACCTGAGCTGTGTATTCTGCAGCTGCTCCAGAGTTACCAAGGGTCTCTTGGCTGCTTCTCTGGTCAATAATGTTGTTGCCACGTCTGTCAGTTTTAATGTGCAGTCACATCTAGGTAGGTTTGCAGTTGTACCGTACTCTCCATTTATATGATTGATTGAACAGTGCTCTTTGAGATGTTCAATGCTTGAAATATTGCTTTAAACCTTACCCAGCCATAAACTTTACTTTCTTCCATATCTGTTTGTTGTGTTCTTTGGTCTTAACGAAGCTTTTTGTTCTCTAATGTTCTCTAACAAACCTCTTAGGCCTTCAGATGGCTTGATGTATTCTGAGGTTAATTTACACACAAGTTGACTCTATTTACGAATTATCAAGGCAATTGGTTGCACCAGATCTTATTTAGTACCATCAGAGTAAATCGGGCTGAATAATGCTTGTCACAGTTTTTAGATTTTTAATTGAAAAGATTTAAAAACGTGCATTTTTTTTCTTTCCACTTTACAATTATGAACAACTTTGTGTTGTCTTCACACAGAATCCCTTTCTAGGTCAGGAATGCTTTTAGGTGCCTCTGTATTTTCATAGTGGGATTGTAAAAGCTTGATTCAGGAGTCACCACTAGGGCGCACCAGACTCGCACCCTCTTTAGATCGTTCTTAATATGCTACAGGGAGTGTGATTTTGACATCATACGGAATGGTTTATAGTCTCTTAAGGGACATGCAAGTTTAGAGGAAATGCAGCATCACTTTTCTTCATTTTAACAGTCAAACAGAGATTCAAAGAAAAGCTGCTTTTAAAGGGTTTGAGCTCAAAGATCTTAAATTCGGAACAAGTAAATGTTAGCGGGTCAAATCTTGTTTTTTTCACTCTCTCTCTCTCGGCTTGTCTGAGTTGTTTTTATTTTCTTGTCTGTAATGGTTCATGGCAGCCTGACTCCATAGCTCTGCTTTCATCTGTGGGAATCAAAGTGAATTTTTCAGAGCCACAGTGTGGGTGTGTGTGTATAAACACCTGTGTATGTACCGGTGTCGTTGACAGCCAAGAATAGCCTGATTAATGATTTGCTGTGCTGTCTCATTTGTTCTGTTCTTATTTCCGAGGCCGACACAGGGAGAGGTCTCTTTGCTGGACTGTCGCACATGCCATTGTCTGGCCGGGGATATTAGACCAGGCAGGTGAAGCTCGTCTTAGGGGCCGCTTTTCATTTTTAAGTTTCAGATTAGGATCTGACGAATTTTCATATCTTAAAACTGACCTTTTGTTTCCACTGTTATGATTTTGTTCTTCATCTGTATACTTATTTGATCTACATGTATACTCTTAAAGGAAACATATACGTATTTTAGTGCTTTTTGTTTTACTTTGAACCTGCCTTAAAGGTATTTTGCAATTTCAAGCTATTTGAATTCAATAACAGATAATATCAAGTAGATTTATGCTTGTAAACAGCCTAAAACTTGTTTATTTTGTGGAAATTCTTTCTATGAAACATTTGTGTGTGTCACAAGCACTGGCCACTTTATTAGGTACATTATCCTGGTAATTAATTATAAATCTCTTTCAGCTTAATTCTTTTTGGTATAGATTCACAAAGGTATTATACACAATTCTCAAAAACATTGCCTCACAGTAGTGTGAAAACTGCACAGTTTTCATCTGAACATCCATATTACATCCTCCTGTTCCACCACATCCAAAGGTTGTTCTATTGGATTGAGATCTGATGACTGCGGAGCCTGTTGGAGTACAGTGAACTCATTTTTATGTTCGTAAAAGCTTTGAGATGTTTTGAGTTTTGTGAAATGGTGTATTATCCTACTGGAAGTAGCCATATGGTACACTGTGGTCATAAGGGGAGGGACATGGTCAGTAGGAACACCTGGTTGGACTGAGGGGACGAAATGACACTTAACTGGTTCCAAGGGGACCAACGTTTGCCTCACATCATTATACTACCAACAACAGCCTAAACGATTCACACAAGGCAGGATGCATTCATGCTTTTTACTTTAGATTCTGACTACAAATTGAATATAGCAGTGAGAATTGAAGCTACATCAATTTATGCTTGCAAATTGATGTAGCCAGTTTACAAACAAAAGCACAGCCTAGGCCTAATCGGTCTAGGCTGTGCTTTTCTAATCTTATTGTCCAAATGAGTTGCGTTTGTCGAAAAGCAGATCCTCTAAGATCCTCAAGCTCTCAACATTAAAACACCTTAAAGTTGAAAAATCTTTCTGTAGCTTTATCAACATGCGAAGCCTTAAATCAATATTAATAATTAAGGCAACAAAAATAATCAAATGATTCAACCGTCTAGCTCTCTCAATCAGAAAACAAACATAGTCTGTGTGGGTGACTCAGAGGGACTCCAAACTCCAGCTGGAAGATTATAAAACCCCATCAAGGTCTTTACGCTTCCATGCACTGCATGACAGCAGAATGTTGGAGATGTTCACGTATAACAATAAATCAAAATGTCACCTGATATGGTGACATTACATTAAGTCAAGTGCCATCATTAAATTCGTAATTGATTATGTTTCAAATACAACTCTAAACAGGTGGGGTTTTGTCGAGATTTAAAGGCTTCAGCTGTTTTACAGTTTTCTGGACGTTTGTTCCAGATTTGTGGTGCATCTATGCATTTATCAGTGGTTTGATAACTGTTGTTTTCAAAGCTTGGGGGAAAACACCTGATGAGAGCGATGAGTTTACTATTTGAATTAGATCATTAGCAATGACAGGCAGGACTTTCTTAAAGAAATGTGTGAGTAGGACATCCAGACAGCAGGAACTTGAGCTTAATTGACTTATAATTTCTTCGAGGGTTTTATAATTAGGTAGTTGAAATTGGGTAATTTTTCCTGTATTTGTTTTGTTTGGGCACAGCATTAATAGTGGCTTTGGAGTGAATGTGGAGATTATTCCTCTGATTTTTTGTAATTTTCTCTGAAAAGAAGCTGGAAAACTTGTTGCAGGCGGCATTATATTGAAATTCAGGGGGTTAACATCATAGGAGGGTCTTTGAGCCTGTCAACTGTTGCAAATAAAGCTCGAGCTTTGTTGATGTTTTTGTTTATGACATCTGCAAAAGAAAGCTTCCCTTGCATGTTTTAGTGTTGAGTGATAGTTACGTAGTCTTTCTTTATAGATTTCATAATAAACACAAAGTTTATTATGAAATAAACTTTGCTACAATCAGAATATCACCAGAAAATCTAGCTGCCTGGAACTAAAAGTTTAAGATTTAAACTTTTTGAGAGTGCTATATTGGTGTGTTTGTAACATTATTATTTTTTGTTTAATTAAGAAAGTCACATAAAAAAAATCATGTTTCATTGCATACATAACTAAATCAATGTTGTTCTTCAGCTAACAGACCCTGTGACGTCCATAGGGTCTGTACAGCAGTTAAAGATGAATCAGCTCTTCCTTCACCTCATTTGACCAAATGACAACTTGCCTCCTGGTGCCCACCGTCCTTCAAGTCCTCAAAGACCGGTCTGCTCTCGAGTGGCGTTGAGCACCAGCTTGGGCTCAGACTCAGCCACCTCAGCTTTCTCATCCTTTAATTAATTCAACTCAGTGCCGTATCCGGCACAGCTTGACGGCATCAGCCTGAGCGTAGTGCTGGCGTCACATGCTGGAACACCTCCCATGGCAGAGGTGAGAGGAGCAGTGATGGCAGAGCAATGCACCAGAGAGCGAACTGCAGTGGGGCTGAAGGATGCCGCACGATGATCATCCACAGTGGCTCCCCAACACACCGCAGCCAATCAGTGACTTCTTCTCTGCACAGCTCCTGATTGGCTGAAGGGAGCCAGAGCGGTGGACTGTTGAGGACTTACTATTCAAGGCTCTGATTGAATAAAAATGCAATGAAGGCACTGACCTTTTAGGAGAATCATTGAGTTTCTGATTTAATCCCCTCTGGTGGTGTGACGACTCCCGAGAGGGGCTTCAGATGCTTGAAGGGTCGACTTATGAAACTGATTCTTAAGGCTGGTATGAAACAGAGTGTTTATTTATATTTCACTGTTTCTGTTGATTTTGGTCTTTCTCTCCATTGTCTTTGTGATATTTTTCAAGAAAAAAAAAAAAACAGGCCCTTGTATTAAAAACCATAAGTAAAAAAACAAAAAAGTGCCCACATTGGAAGATTGTCCCCGTTTTAGGATTAAAAGAATAAGAATTATTTCTATTTGCTAAATCTCTGAAAAGTAACAGATATTTTTCAATACTTTATATAGAGTAAACAATTTACATACCTTTATTTTGTATCTGGTAGAATTCTATTTTAAGCTGTATGACTTTTCAGGTTTTATTTCACAAGCTACTCACAACACTTTACTGGACTTTCTGCCCCTTCCTCTCAACAAAACTGGGTTTACTGAAACAAGCTTTCATAGGCCTCGTTGCTTCTTGTCTTGTCTTAAATTTTTATAGGGTTTAAAAGACCTATTTGTGTCTAAACTTGAACTTTTTGAGTGATCTCTAAATAGTGTCTTTGCTTGTATTTGCATCTATGTGAATTTCTGTCGTCTCCCCTCTTCAAACACAAACACAAACATCATGTTGCTACTTCATATTTGGGATCATATACTTCATCTTGAAGGTTTTAAAGGTAATCCCTTAAAATTTAGGATAACACCACATAACATGTCTTCAAAAATTAATACCTTTGTCTCTGAGTGCATTTGAAAGTTCTAAACTGGCATTTTATGTTGCTTTTGGAGTCATGGCGTCTTCCTCTCTGAGTGGCCTATGGAGGGATGGCTAACACCCTTTGACCAACACCAGTCAACATCTTCACTTGGTCTCATGCTTTTGTTCTGAGGTGATTTTTGGATTTCTCACCACATCTTATTCTCTCGATCAATATATACACTGTGTATTCAAAGCACAGAAAAAAATATACTCAATAGTTTTAGTTTTGACAGTTATTATAGTAAAAACCTTAAATTTTTAAGGATTATATTCATCATAATAGTCATGGCAGAAGTTGATATTGTCCTAGTCTTTTCTGCTCACTCCCTCTGCAGTAACCCTCTTGGTTTGGTTGTCAGTGCAGCACACTAATCTAAAATACAGAAGTCAGCCTCGCTGAAAATCCGGTCGTGTCACAGTTTTGTTTATATCCCAGAGCTGTGAGACGGTCAGAGTTGGCAGATTATTCACTGCACCCTCACCGTAGCGTCCAGAACGATCACGAATAACAGCATTTTAATGTTGTGTTTATTTTCAGCAACAACTGTTCCGGTGATTCAGCTTGAGGTTAAGAGATTTTAGGAGCGGCTGCTGAGACTAAAAGTGAGGTAACCTAATGAGAAATAAGGTGATGAGATCACTTGACCAATCAGAAGCACTCCATGCCCCACTCTGAATGATCAGGATGACATTAGTAGTACTTCTTCCCTCTCTGCTGTTTTACGGGTAATTTATCCCTCTCTAATCTTTGTGTTTTGCCTGTTTCCTGGAGTGTTAATAAAGGGGATCAGGCAAAGAGCCCCTTAAAGTCTCTAGCTTGTGGAAAAAGTTCCGCAGTTATAATACAGATAAAATAAAAGTCTCACTTTAAAACAAATACAACAAAACATATTGCTAAAATACTTATATTCTCATGAGAATATGCTTATTACACTGCTGTTATTATTTCAACTTATTGTTTATCAATTATGTATATGTATACATATGTATATGTATATGCATACATCTCTGTTTTCAGTTTCACGGAGCATGATGTGTTGCCATTGTTAGGCACAAAGACAGAAAAGCAGTAAAAGGCCCAAAAAGACCACTGAAAAGGTTTTTCAAAACTGAGATGAGTCTTCTGGCTCTCGATATGGAAATAAATTAATTGTGGTTGAAAATTTTGACACAATGTATTTTTCTCACATTAAAACAACAGTACATCTTTTCAAAAACAGTGGAGAGAAGGGAAATGAGTGTTCTTGGTTTGCACTGGATATTATGGGTTATAGTAATGGAATATTTTTTTCCACCACAGAAGACTCCAAATGTTGTATTAGTGAATCATCTGTGAAGAACTATAATCACACTCTATGTAGCCATAATATAATTTCATGCTGTCTAGAAGATACTAAGTAAGTTAGCAACTATTGGAAACCTGTATGGACTGTGCAGCGGCTACACTTTTTTACTTGTTTCCAAAGATCTGCTGATAAAATGGATTAGAGACAATAAATTTCCTGTATGTTTTCCTATGCAATACATACACATTTGCATTGTTTCATGTTTCATATTTTACCGGTTCTTAATGTCTTTTTTTTTGTTTTTTTTTATCCAGTCTTGTCTAATATAAACGAGTGCCTTGTTCTCGCAGTGATATCTCACTGCCTGATTGTTATGAGCTGTAATCACTGATTACTTATTTGTTCGCAGTCAAGTGTCGGGCTCACCAGAGATTATCACCCCAGATGATTGATTGGCTCTGTTCCACTCTCAAACATTTAAAGGGAATTATTTCTACGTCTATCTGCAGATTACACTGCTCCTCTCTAATTAATGGTTGCAATCAATACAATTACAGTCTCCCCATGGATTTTCATATAAAAGTGGAAAATAAACCTGCATTAGAACGAGACCAAAGCTATGATCGTTATTTCTCACACTTTTAATTTGCAGTTTTGTCAGTTGTGTGTTGGAAATCTAAAGTCTATGTTTTACATTTTTAAAGATGTATCTTGTCTGAGTCACAGATATTTACTGTGGTAAGAACCTGGTATTCACTGATGTGGGCATCCAAATATTCGTCAGAAGGGTCAGGATTAACAGAGCACAGTGTACAGTACTGCTGAGTCAGATCTGATCACTATGTGGGTGGTCCCGCAGAACAGTGAACTAGGGTAAATTATCTACTTCTGATGAATGCTGCATCTTTGAGTCAGTAGCTTTAATTGGTGCTATTTTGTATTTTCCAAAGGGAGAAGACAGAAAAGTTTGCTCTAAAATCTTTTTAAAGACTCATTTTTCTGTGTGCAGATAAAAATCACGTGTAAACAAGCCTGTTATCTCTTAGAATCCCAGAGTTTGTGTTTGGAGAAAATGTTATTTACTGTACCCGGAAGACCACATAAATGAGTATCATCTTCATAAATAGTTAAAGATCTATATATCTAACATATTAGTGCATAAATCAACTTTTCCATTGTTTTTCAGTACAAATAAGTCTTTTTTTTCATACAAAAATTCCTTTGATTATAGTAGTTTGTGAAGAAAAGGTTAATAAGGTACTTCCTTTTGCAGTAGATTTTTGTCTTCCACCAGCACAAAATGGCTGAAAATCATTTTAATCAAAAATTGCTCTCTAAATGTTCCTCCTGTGTTTTTATATACAATGATTAGCTTAAGCTCTGCCTGTTTTTCTTTCATCATGTCTGAGCCAAATGAACTAGAGTTTCAAAGCTGCAGCTGTAGTTTCAATTGTACAATTATTTTAACTTCCATTTCGTCTACCATATGTGTGGATTAATTCGAAGTGACTTGAAAGGCCAAATCATATGTTGTGGGTAAACTAACTGCAAACAGATTTTTTTTGTTGGGTTTTTGTTTTTTTGCGGTGTAAGAGCCTTCCCTCAGCAGAATGTTTTGATGGTTACATTACTGCAATGTAGTTACACCCCCTTTTATACACATAAACATGGACTGAATGTGTGGATAAAAGGTAGACTTGCATAACATAGCTGGAGATGAAATTATCTCTGTGGTGTTTGAAAATCCTCTGGCCATGTATCCCTCGGCTCACTTGCTTCTAAACCACAGTGACCCTTGTCCAGGCATCTTGATGGATGTTTCTACCTAATGTAGTCAGGAGTAGAAGGTTTTACTGCTGTTCTTCTCCTTAAACTCTTGGCTTTTAGTACTATTGTTTCACATGTTTATAGAGTGCATGCAAAACTTAGTGTTTGCTCTGTGGCTCTTAGGTCCTTTTTCCCCCCTAATTAATGTAAGTCTATATTTATAGCACATTTAAACAACAGATGTTGACCAAAGTGCTGTACAATTCAATGAAATACAGCAAGATAACAACATGAACAAGAATA